>WWET01000782.1:409318-420872 GCA_011038615.1 Limnodynastes dumerilii | reverse complement strand
TATATATATTTATTTATATATATATTACGTAGCATTTTACAGTTTTAATAATCATTACAAGTCGGGGCAGTGTAGTCACAAACGGACTGGGTAGGTAATAAGGCTCACAAATATTCATAGAAGGACAATATAGGTTTTGCCAACAAACAATCATATGAACATTTCTTACCATTGCAATATAACTGCAATACCTGAGCTTTTTAAGAGGTCTGACTTTTTTTTATTTATTTAGAGGAGCACCTTCTTCCTAACTAGTCATCTATTCAACTGAAATATTAACCTTTGTCCATGGAGTCCATCTTTACAATGACTGCACCTCAGTTCATTGATGACTGTTTTAGTGCATTTGCACTGAAGTTCTCGCACATAGCACCCCTATTTCCACTATACATTATATTGAAGGGGATGTAGTTGCCAACCCAGCTGACCGTATTTTGACAATGGTACAGCCACTAACTTAATCAGGGGTGTATCATTACCGAAATGCTCAGCAAATAGCAAATTGCTATTGGGAATGGGTACCTATTTAAGCTGTTTCCAAATAAAAACAGACTGCAGCGGGCTGAAGTTAGGGTTAGGCCTCAAGAACTGAGGGTTAGGCTTTAAGATGGGAGGATTAGGGTTAGACATGAAGGGAAGCTTAGGGTTAGGCTGCAGGACATGAAGCGTGAGATCTTAAAGAAGGGGAAGGTTATGGCTGAAGGGGAATTTTAGGTTAGGCTGCGGGAAATGTAAGTTTTAGGGGAGGGTTCAGGTTAAAATGAAGGGCTTATCTTTGCGACTCCAGGGGGTCGTAGGACTGCTGCTCTCGAGAATGGAGACAGCAGGAGATAGATCATCTTAGCAGCAGACCACACCCTGTTGAAGTACCCTACACATTTGGACTACTGGAGAGAGGGAACGGTTATGAAAACATTGTTCCATTGTGCCTGTTTTATTGTGTTTGGATTTACAGAACTTAAGTCACATGCAATTTTGCGTTCAGGTCTGGATCAGCTGTGTATATGTTTCATGAAACAATAGCTGAAAATATATTGGTGACAATTATTTATATTTATGATAATATCCATAAAAATAAATTAAACATAAATCGTGAATTCTGTTTACCTTGGTAAAATGCTTTTTATAGCCATTTGGGAATTGTAAACATTTGCGTTAAAATTGTAGGCAATATATATTAAATATGTATAACAGATAAATAAAACAGTTGTCCCAGTGGGTTTCTGTTATTGGATTTCTATTTAAATCCCCCATGAAAAAATAGCTTTATGGTAACTAAGACTGACATGGTTGGATGACGTGTTAAAAAAACTGGCAAAAAAAGTAAACCGTTTACAACGCAGACAGAGGAATTGTTCAATTGTCTGGGGGAATTCAGTTGCAGCACAAGCTGCACATAGCTGTGAGGACGTTAAAGGGTGGTAGCTAAGAGGAGCAGAACCTTCTGGGATGTTTTAGGTGTGAGGCTACTTCCCCTAACAAATTTAGACTAAATCCAAACTTCCAATGCTGTATCCAGCCTTCCAAGTGTGTGAAAGGAGACCACTCCCTTCATACAGATGAGCTTACTATCCGCGGACCCTTCCTTCTGTCCTTGCTTAAAATGGATAGGGCGTAAGGGACTTAGAATGCTCTTACTGTAAAATTTTATCCCCCCCTTCCACTTAACATATGAGCCTTATACATTCGGTCCCACCCTGCCACTGGAAGACTTTCGGTACAGAAGACTGGATCTCGTGGATGCAGATCTGTACTGGAAGTACAATGTGCACTTGCTTTCATGTGAAATGTACGAGTTTTTACGCTTACAGAGTGAACCACTTAGTGTTAAATTGTATCATAGCTATAAAGTTATTTTCATCTTATATACTGAAAGTAATTATACATTTTAGTATTGGTGTGTGTGATAGTATATATTTTTTTTCTGGTTATGCATTGGCGTTTGCATCAAAAGCAGTGAATTATAAGAACGCTTTGCAGTTTATTCACAGTATGAATTCTTAGCAACTGTGTATAACTGACCACATTTCAAACACTTGGAAATTTATAGTAATTATGGACTGGATTCACAGCCCCGGACGTATTGCACATACGTCCTTAATTTACCGACATTAGTAAATACGAATGCGTAGTAACTATTTTACGTAATCTACATATCGTTTCGTTACATAGATTGCGTATATGCGGTCTTAAAGGCCGCATATATGCAATCTACCTAAAAAAATGATACGTAGATTACATAAAATAGTTACTACACATTTATAGTAGCTATTATCAGTAATTTAAGGACGTATGTGCAATATGTCCGGGGCTGTGAATCCGGCCCTATGAGCCTGTGTTTGATATGTGGTACACATGCAATACACGCTAGTGAATTTCCCATTTTTAAACACTTATATAATTAGGTTAATCCTGATTACTTCTTGGGATAAATGCAACTCTCAGACCTAAAAGTAGTAAATATAAATCACATTGACTGAGCCCCAATTAACAATTACATTATGTATTTTGGAACATTGTAATTCTCACTATAAAGTAATAGTTTTTTTCAGAGGGTTTATTTAATACAGTATTTTTCAATCCGTGTTGTCCATAGTGCTATTACTTGCCTGTTTTGTTAGTTAAAATGATTTCATGGATGATTTCACATGTTGACCTGTAGTCATTTTAGAAACTATTTACATCCCTGCTCCTTTATGAAGCTGAACATTGCAATCTATGTACTTTGAATATTTTTATTTTGTATATTTTACATTTTTATTTGCATTGATTTATTTGATTGACCATGAAATGTGTTATGGGGCTAGGACAAATGGAAAATTGTAAATCTCTAAATTCTCAGAATATTCAAACATAAAGGTATCCACAAACTTTGCAGGAATTCAAAGAGGGAAGTCAAGCATTAAAAGCCATATTTAAACAGTATACAATGAAATAATAAAACAATTAGTCAGATATCATATCATTTTAATTATGTGCAGTGTTTCTAAGTTTATAGTGCCAGAGCCCTCTAAATATATCATTTTATTATGTATATGGGTGTGGGACAATACATTTTAGATAACTATTTTGTTATGAGTGGGCACTCACCCAAGGAGAACTAGTGCTATAATATCATAGTGCTTGAAAGATTTCATTGCCATATCTCCTAGTCTTGTAGCTCAATGGATATGGAGGAAGTGCTTAGCCATGCTGTAGACTTGGCCAATCTTCTGGGGTCATAGAACCATTTTACGTTGTTCGTTAAGGTTTAGGATACAGTTTACACTCCTTGCATCAATAATCCTAACCATTTGCTGTGTATACTTAAAGGACCATATTCAGAGATCCATTTTTTAAAAGTACGCACGTAGCAAGGCAACACCCATGACACTCCCCTCACGAACTGGGTTTTCGCTGACTTACGAGTGCCATAGGGCACACTTGTGTCTACGTCAAGGTACGAATCTATCTACCTGCGCCCTTTTAAATGCATCCCCTGCCCTGTCACACGTAACTTTGAACATACGGATTTCAACCACGCCCCTCCGCACGTATGTCCCCAAGTGCGATTCCCAAGTACGTGCCTAATGGACTTCCGTGCCTGAATTCACCATAAACAGCGTAAATAAAGTTCCTACGCATGCACAGTTCATATACGCACGTGAATCTGTGGGATCTGTGAATACGACCCATATTCTCTATCACAGCCCGCAACAAGGTTTAAACTAATAAAATGGATGATTGTTGTTGCCAGTATTTTATTGTCTTAGCATATTTTAATGATTCAGTTAGATAGAACAACAGTGGCTAATGGTGTTACTGCTTAAAACACACACTTCCCACTAACACCTATAATTGTTATTTTCCTAAGTGTTTATTTATTATTTGCTTCTCTTGCCTCCTCTATTATAAGCTCATATAGGTAGGATCATCTTTATATACATAAAATTTGATAAATATATTCACAAACAATGTTATAGATTTTTTTTTGTGGGCCCCTTAAACAAAATCTACTACATACATAATACCACCTACAAGCTACATAATGCTCCTCCTTGCCTCTTTATACCTTACTTCTTCCCCATTCAGTTGCCTTCATAATACATTCCCCTTGCATGAATGGACCTTCTGTGCTCTAACCTCTACAATAAATATGAAGAATCCACCCCACATGAAATGGAGCGAGTGTGTTATGGAGAATCGTACATAAGGGCTTAACCAAGTCCTTACTTACCATGCACAAGTACCCTCTTGTTATTGATTCAAGATTCGGTCCAATGCTTTCACATTATTGATACAACTGTGTAGGCCATATTTGTGAAGCAGATTCTGTGTATCAACCAAAAGGTAAAGTTGCTCTTCTGGAACCAATACTAAATAGGCCCATAGGTACATTTATATTGGAAGAAGTTTGTTATGTGAACATGAACAAGTTAAAAATCTTTCTTTACAACAGGAAGTTTCAAAATTAGTATATTTCTAGAAAAGTTAAAATTTCCCTTCTGAGGTAAAGCCTTCACATGTCATGTGATTGGGATTTTGATTTGTTAATGTCCTTAGTGGCACACTCTAATGGACTAATTGTGCCTGTAACTGAATAGCTCAATCATTATCACATTTCTAGATATGTAGATTTATGTTGGAGTTTTCTAAGTGGGTAAAAAATAATCAGTTAAGTGGGACAAAAAAATGCCACCATTATAATAATTTTTTTTATAAATACATAGGAGATTACGGGCACAGCTGTATCAATGGGTTGTAAAGCCTCAAAAAGGCCATATTTGTGAAGCAGATTCTGTGGTATCAAACAAAAAGTTAAAGTTGCTCTTCTGGAACAGACAAAGAAAACAGAAAGAACCAGCGGTGTAACTGTGATAAGTAAAAATCTAATAATTTCCTTTCAAATCAAAACGTGCTATAAATAATGTTTATTAACATCAATTTGGTACCAGACTACACACTTACATAAAATCCGATAAGCCTGAATTAACAATACTGAGACTGTCAGACAGAATAATACACAACATTAAGACTAAACTCCCGGACACTAAACCCAATAGGTTTGCTGTTAATACATACAAATGTCACACCAGAAGCCATATTTACGAAGCTGCTGGTTTGGAAAAGTGAAGATGTTGCCTATAGCAACCAAACAGATTTTAGCTGGCATTCTCTAGAGTGTAATAGGAAAGTGAGAGCTAAAATCTGATTGTTGCTATAGGCAATATCTCCACTTTTCTAAACCTGCAGTTTAGTAAATCTAGGCTCAGGGATTGAAAATTCACAACTGAATCTCTATAATGGTTAATAAATTATTAATCTCACCAATAATAAATGTTGGTACACTTCAGTCCAGATTCAATTACATTCACGCACCACGTTACTGGGAAAAAGCTTGTGGTACACCCGTCTATTATAATAGCAAAAGTACGCAGATTTTTATGCGCACCTTTATGGGGTGCGCATAAAAATACCCCCAAATTTTTGCACCATTAGTTTCGCACTGAATATCGCAGTACCCGAATGTAATTGAGTCTGGACCTTAGCATTCTCCTCTCCTTTTGTACACACCAGGCTTACACTTTTCATCCCGCCCCCGGGATTTTCTCACACGCCCGGTGTTCATCGCTACCTCATTCTTGCAAAAAGTCTTTGGCAGCCTTATGGTCTCAGCGGCTTGATCAGCGCAATATCTTCTCATTACTATCCATTACGTGCGGTGCACATAGGAGGACAACTGGTGTTGGTACTTGGTTTTCATTGCTGCTCCATCTCCATTCATTGAAAGTGGATGTTTATCTTGCTACACTAAAAAGCACGAGGATCCGGTTCTCAGGTGACTTTCCCTAATTGCGGACTTCCACCGCTAAATCCTGTGTCGGAACTACGGTAACACCTCGATCTCACGTCCATCTTTTCAACGCTTACCTCTTCTTACCATCTATATTGGGAACTTACTATTGCGGACCTGGTATTGTTAAATTAACTCCCAGACCTTATATCCCTCCTGGATTACAGGGGATTGTTCAGTCTCAGTGGTTCTTATTCCAACAACTTTTTTCTAACACAACATGAAATTTATTATTCCAACACCGAGTGTATGAACCTTTTGTTCCATTTAAGACGTCGACAACTTTTTTTTGGAGTAATGCTATACAGTAGCCATTGTTCAATATAATTAGATTTTTGCAGTTGATACATTTTTTATTCAGTTTTATTTTGTGTCATTTTAGAGTGTATTTAATAAAAACTGTTTTCTTATCTACTTGGTTGCCGTTCCTAAGTGAATTCACTCACTTAGTATATACAGTTTTTAAAATTATTTCGATACAGTATATATATTCTTTTCGCTGTGTTTTTTAATTTAGAGTTATGTGTAGAGCCTTTTTCATTTAATAGGGACGTCGGTATTATGCCTGTACTATGTCATTATAGACATATTATTAGGCTGTGAATTATGCAAAATAATCTTTCTATCTTTAGCAGAGATGTTAATCATTCCTACTGTACATTATAACGCCAAGTCACATCCACTTGCAACTGCAACCTGACCCCTCTGTCAGAAGCTGTTGTTTTACCTAAGTGTGAATAGGGTGGAATGCACAGTTGTTGCACAAGCACAAAGTGTAAAAGCAGTTGAAATCTGATCAGAATGCACAGAAACAAGGGGAAAATCTGAACTGAGGGTCTGGCCCCACGTACTTTATTTTCTATTTCGGTAATTATTATGTCTGAAGACGCCATATTACATCAGATGCCATGAGGTTTTACAAGTTTAAACATAGAAACAAGGAAAGTGACGGCAGGTAATAGCCACATGGTCCATCCAGTCTGCCCAGTTGTTTATTTAAAACTATACTAACCCTAGACCCTATTTACCCTTAATTTAGTCTAAGATTTAGAATATCCTTATATTTATCCCAAGCATTTTAAAACGGTTCTACTGTGTTAGCCTCAACCACCTCAGATGGGAGGATATTCCACTTATCTACCACCCTTTCAGTGAAAAAAAATTTCCGCACATTTCCTCTGAATCTACCACCATCCAGTTTGTATTCATGCCTTCGTGTTTTATTACACCTCTTCCTTCGAAAAATGCCACACTCTTCTAGCCATTCACAACCCTTGATATATTTGAAAACTGCTATCATGTCCCCCCTCTCCCTTCTCTGCTCCAAGCTATACATGTTTAGTTCCTCTAGCCTTTCTTGGTATGAGGTCGTACCAACAATCTATAAAGGGGCATCACTACTTCTCTCTTTCTGCTACGAATTCCTCTCCCTATCCAAGAATCTGACTTGCCTATCTCATTGCTTTGTTACATTGCTTGGCTACCTTTAAGTCACATGAAATAATGACTCCTAGATCCCTTTCCTTCTCAGTATTTTCTAATGGAATGCCATAAATGATATATTAAGTTTTTGTGTTTTTGTACCCCAAGTGCATGATTTTGCACTTTTTGGCATTAAACTGCAGTTGCCACATTCTTGACTATTCCTCCAGTCTAAAAACGAAAAAAGAGAGAACCCCAGGTGTCAGAGAAAACTATTCCTCCAGTCTACCTATATCATCCCTCATTTTCTGTACAACTCCTGGCGTGTCTACCCTGTTACATATCTTTGTGTCATCTGCAAAAAGGCATATTTTCCCCTCAATACCACAGGCAATATCACCTATAAAGATATTAAATAGTACTGGTCAAAGTACAGAACCCTGGGGTATTCCACTGGTTACATTACCATCCTAAATAAGTATTCCTTTTACTACAACCCTCTGTTGTCTATCCTGTAACTAAGGTCGTATCCATGTAATTATCTTTAAAGTCCAATTCCAATGTTTCCAGCTTATTTAACAGTCTGCGATGTGGCACAGTGTCAAAAGCCTTGGTAAAATCTAGTTAAGCTATGTCTATAGCTCCCCCTATATCTAATACTTTACTGACCCAGTCAAAAAATTCAATAAGTTTTGTCTGACATGATCTTCCCCCAGTGAATCCATGCTGCTTGGGATACTGTAAGTTACTGGATTTAAGATACTGTACAATTTGTTCCTTTAACAGCGTTTCCCTACTACCGATGTTAGACTCACTGGTCGGTAGTTTGATGCTTCTTCCCTACTTCCACTTTTATGCAAAGGGACAACATTTGCTATTTTCCAGTCCTCTGGAATCACCCCAGTTATTAGTGACTGATTGAATAATTCAGTTAATGGTTTTGCCAGCACCCCTCTAAGCTCTTTTAGTATCCTCGGATGTATCCCATCTTGTCCCATTGCTTTGTCCACTTTCAACTTTGAAAGTTCATTTAAACCTGCTCACCCATTTCCCCCATTGTATTAATAGCCTTCCCATTTAAAAGAGGACGCTTCCCCTCTCTTTCTTTTGTGAATATTGAACAGAAATACTTAAGATGATCTGCCATAGCCCTTTCACCCTCAACAAGAATCCCACTGTCCGTTTTGAGCCTTACAATACCCTCTTTAGTTTTTCGCCCTTCATTTATATACCTAAAAAAAGCTTTGTCCCCTTTTCGTACCAAGTGGGTCAGGTTGTCCTCAGTTTGTGCCTTTGCTGCTCTGATAACCTCCTTCTGTTTGCAAAATACTCCTCTCTGTCATCATCATTTTGAGTTTGCTTATAATTCCAAAAGGCCATCTTTTTTGCTTTCACTATAGTTGTTACTTCTTTTGTAAATCACATTGGCTTTCTTTTTCTGTGGTTTTCCCTAACCTTTCTTATACAAAGGTCTGTTGCTGTTAATAATGCATTTTTTAAGTTTCCCCACTGCTCCTGTACCCCTTTTCATGTTCCTCCACTCCACCAAAGAATCACACAGATTAAAATCTCCCATGATTATTACCTCTCCTTTAAATGCCATTTTAGCAATGTCTTGCAATAGGACATTGTCCATTTCCTGCTCTTGCCGTGGTGGCCTATATATCACTCCAGTACAAAGACTAACCTCCTGGGTTTCCATGGTTACCCAAAGTGCCTCAGTTTTCTCCAATGCTCCCTATTAAAGTTGAATTTAACCATTCCTTAACATACATTAATACGCCTCCTCTAATTTTTCCTACTCTATCCTTCCTAAATAAATTATATCCTGGTACAGCTAGGTCCCAATCATGATTTTCATTGCAGCATGATTCTGTGATTCCCACAATATCCAGATTATCCCTTGACTTTATTGGAATTAGTTCAGGGATTTTATTTCCTAAGATCCTAACATTTGCACACATTGTTCTGAGAGGTTGCATTATGAATCTCCTATTTTTCAGTTTATTATTGCTTTTTATATTTTCTTCTCCATCAGTTGTTGAGGCTATATTTGCTGTCATTATTGACTGTCCACACAACACTTCTTGGTTGGGGGAGCAGCTATTTTTATTATTTGTATAACTGTCCTCCTAGTTTAAAAGGTTTCTAATAAAGTATTTAAACTGCTCCCTTAGAATATCTGTTTCCACAGAGGATGGGTGCAAGCAATTCTTTTTATACAGGTTTCTGTATTGCTAGATGGCATGGCTATGTTTTATGAACCCAAATCCTTCATGACATCACTTCCTAAGCAAAAAAAACAAACAATAAAGAGAAACCCAGGTGCCAGAAAAACTCAGCTGTGAGAGGGGATCTTTCTGCAGTTTCCCCTTTAAAAGCAAACAAGAAACAAACACACAAGGTGTAGTCACAGCGAGACAGAGAAAAATTGACCTATGTATGAATTCACCAAATTCAACTCAGGTGGCAACCAAGTGTAGATTTAGATGAATATTTTATTGTACTAAAAACACAATAAGGGTTTTCAGTTTTCAGTTTGGACAGTATACTCCATATGGAGTATACTGTCCAAACTGAAAATGTTTGGACTTTTTCCTAACATGTTCATCACAATAATAGGCAACCAAGTGTAGTATTATATATTTAAATAATAAATACTTGTACACATTTTTGAAAAAAAAATTCTTAAATAAACTTACAAAATATGTTATGATAATGAGAAGTTCTCCTCAGGTACCTGAGTATCCGTTACGATATAACAATAAAAACAAAAACGTACTAATCACCTCTATTTTAATTACAAACACATGGTGAATAATTACTTAAGGATCCAGAGACCAGGAGTATCCATAATGCTTTGAAAAAGTCCCGGGGGCGGGACGAAACGCGTAAGCACACGACCCATGTACTGAGTACCTGTGAAGACACTGTACGAGGCACCTGCACTTTAGAGAGACGGCGCTCGCTGTTGCACATACAGAGGCACCAACACTGTGGCTCCATAGCTGCTCCCTCCACATAAGCCTCCCAGCTGACCGAGAGCCATTCACCCGCTGTTATCTGGGTATCCCTTGGGTCTGCGCATACAAAGCCTAGGGATCACGGCTGAAGTGTGGCCACTTGCTGTCCGGACAGACGGAGGAGGGTAACTACCATATAGTGGCTTTTATCTCTATTCTTATAAGAGGAGACGGAGCAAACCTTCAGTGCAGGAGTAGCACTAACCATCGTGCATACATAAGTTTAAGTTGGAAAAGGATTTCTTGGGTCACACCTTCTATCTGTTGACCGATTGAGTGACTTTTGGATTTTCCCCAATCTGCGGCATTGTAACACTGCCACCTTTAAAGTCTCCTAAACATTGGATAAAAGAAAGCGCTGATACAAACTCTAGCTGCCTCACAGCTGTTCACTAAATGGATACACGTCTATCTAGGTTTACATTTACTCAGTAATATATTGTTTTATAGTTTTTTATTTATTTGTGTTTTTAGTACAATAAAATATTCATCTAAATCTACACTTGGTTGCCACCTGAGTTGAATTTGGTGAATTCATACATAGGTCAATTTTTCTCTGTCTCGCTGTGACTACACCTTGTGTGTTTGTTTCTTGATCACTTCCTAAGCCACAGATTGAAATCACTAATGCGCATCATTCTACCTCCTTTACATATGTGTACTGGCGGCACTTCAGAAAAAGTAACAGTATTTGCCACCTGCTTAAGAGCATTTCCCAACTTTCTAAATGCATCTTTAACAGCCACAACTCCAGCATTGGCCAACTCATTTGTCCCAAGATGGATAATGACATCAACCTCTCTTTCCTTGCTTACTGCCTTTACAATATTTAAAACGTGCTTTTTATCCTATGGAGCTGTAGCTCCAGCCAAGCACTTCACCCAATTCCTAATTTCAGAACATCTTTCCAGCTGGATACCCCTAACAATAGAATCTCCCACAAGAAGTGCAGTCCTTCTCAAGGATTCCCTTCTCTCGCCATCAGATTCCCTCAACAGTAGCTAATATTCTGTGTCTAAAATACTTTTTTAAAAGTCAATGTCTTTTGTTTATAACATTGATGGAAGAATTGTCCCAATTAAGGTTTTGGCAGGAACGTGAGAGGAAAACCGATGTTATAATTAGTGAACTTTGAATAATTCTGTTTATTAACAAAATGTAAACTTTTCAGATGTGTCACACATACTGTTTTGACAGTTCACAGTAAAACGGCTTCTCAGACATTGTTTATAACAAATGTGCTCACCATTGTTATAGCTGTCATACAACAGACCCT
>WWET01000782.1:386455-401822 GCA_011038615.1 Limnodynastes dumerilii | reverse complement strand
TAATTGTGAACGTATGGGCCATTCACGTATGTGACACGTAAATACTTACGTGTGGGCGTGCCTAATTTACGTTCATCCAAAATACGTCTGAATTACGTGAAGTAGGCGGGGGGTGGTATTTAAAGTGTACAGTATGGGCGTGCTAAGCTGCGTATGTTCACGTAGTCTATACGTCCGCTAGCGGACGTACGTAGTTACGTATGAAAACGTTAAGGTAGGGTTTGGGCAGCGTATCTTGACAAAATACGTCCGTACAAGGGGTGTGGCTAGGGGAGTGTAGCGAACTTACGTGCACGAAAATACGCCCCGCGAATAAACGTACGGCAACGTAGTTCTGGATCTACCCCAATGTGTGTATTATATTTTTCTCTAGGGAATTCTGTTGTCGATTCACAAGTTGGGGAAGTTTAGAAACAGCAGTGTTTTGCTATTTAGAGAAAGGAAAAACTAGACACCAAATTGTGACCATTTAGATAGATAAAAACTATAATTTAAATAGATTTCCAGGGCTACAAAAATCAAGTACAATGGTATAATTTAAAATAAATAAATAAAATGACATGAAATACATTTACAGTCAGTATCGCCCCTCGGACATTTGTACTGGGGCACATACTCTTCCATTTTCAATTACAGAGCAGCTGCCTTTTGCTTAAGTATATTAATGCTGCTTCTGGGCAGTAGTAGTAGCGGAGGGCAGACCTGTTTACAATGTTTTTATTGATTTGTGGATTATATTCCTATTACAATAGTGTAATACCCCTTTCAGACCAAGCTATCAACCCGGGAATAACCCAGGTCGGGTGTCAGTGTGAAAGGGTCAACCCCGGGTATGTTGACCCAGGTCCACGACCCTGGTCGACACCAGGGTTATTCCCGGGTCAGCCTTACCCGTGTTGCATTGTGAAAGGGGAACCTGGGTTATTCAGCCCGGGTTCCATAAAAAATATGTAAAATGGGGGATGGGGAGCACTGGCTGCCCCGACAGACACGGCTCCAGTGTGAAAGGCTACAACCCGGGTTGTAGCTGCGGTCTGACAGATTCAACACGGCAAGAAGCCATGTTCATTGACCCAGATTTAACCTGGGTTTTTGGTCTGAAAAGGGTATAAGTGCGTTTTTGTAGTTAAAATAAAAATGATATACTGACAGAGTAACAAAATACTTAGTCTAACTTTCTTTTGTAACTTTGTTAGCACTATACATTGTGCTAGTAAGTATAATAATAATAATATTATAACGCACCCCCCAAGTTGGAATCTGATGCCTGTTTAACAGGATCCTCCTTTCCTGCTACAGCTATGACCAAGGAATCATGGGTGACTTGTGGTTGCTCATTCCACATAATTGCCTATTCCTCTTCCATTTTTTCTTGGTTAACCAAATCTCTGATGGAAAAGGAAAATTTTTAAGATAATAATGAAAAATATATGTATAATTTCAGAATTGCTAGTGCCAAGAGTATATTTAATGAATTGCATGTTTCTAACATTGAATACCTTGGGGAATATATATGATAGGGTTGTAAGCCTGTCACAAAGGATTTTCCCATGTGTGCTGACCCTGTACCACACTACTGCCATCTAATTTACAAAAAAACACTTTTTAAAAATTATTTTTCCCTATTTTATTTTAATTATTTATTAAATAATTTTCCGAATTTGCTATAAAAAGCCAAAAATTTTACTTACAGAAAATATTGGACATAAACTATTGGACATTACACTCCTGACTTTTCCCCCCCTTCAAAAGTACACAATGACTTTACAAGCTGACTATTTATTGAAAGCCCACTAAATAAAAAGACCTATTTTTATCAGTGAGTTTGTGTTGCTGACAGATTATTCTTTTTAATGAAAGTGGGTATAAAAGTAACAGTGACAACTGCCCACATTGCAGCTGTCATGTGCGTTGTGTAAGTACAAAGACTTGATCAAAAAGCAAATAAAAAACCAACAGCACCCCATCCCCCTTTCCAATTATCATAATCAACTGACTTTATAAGTCATTGGTGGACAATCCAAAATGGATACACAAACGGTGTGATGGAACCATAGATTACATCTAGTTGAGCACCATTCAGGTGGGGTTGTGCTTCTTGCGCTCCACATACAGCAAAAGAGCTTTTCAGTATAAAAAATCTATATTTATTAGATGAAAATAAAATGAATGCTAGTATAGTACTTTCAATAGAACTTGTTGTCATCAATAGATAAAGTTCAATGTGTAACAGTTCTTAATATCTCGATATACAACAGTTCTTAGTAAGTCAATATTCAACACTGTTGCGATGATCCATATGTTGAAGTGATCAAGCTGGTGCTCCTAACGGTAGCCGCCAGATGCCCCACAGATTGCTGTGTGGGGTAGAATATCTTAAGCTAAATATCTTGAAGCTGGGAACGGAGCCTCAGTGGTGAAAGAAGCTTCCCGGACTGTGTGTGTTGCACAGGAGAGGGGGATGTTTGCCAGCAACGTGCACTCTGTAATGGCCTTCCCCCTGATCCGAGTAGAATGCTTTTATGTATCTTTGCATTTTCTGAAGCTTGTAGCTCAAATGCTTGAATTCCGTAGGTAGTAGGAGATCTCCAGGCACCAAACCAACGCGTTTCACTCGCACAGATAGCGAGCTTCATCAGAGTAGAGCTGTTCAAGAGTGAATGTTTCCTGTGGTTAGAGCTGTTAAAAATACTGTGTTCCGTTTTCAATTAGCTATTCAATTAAGACTGACAGTTCCAATTAATCTGCTGACTTCCTAAGTGAACAGCAGCATATCAGCTGCAGGAGTCAATTAATATCTCTTCGTGCTGGCAGGACGCTTCCTCGTTACTAATGGCAACAGGGTAATCTAACGGATTCGAGCTGTATAGCCCGAATCGCAGGGGAGTGAAGTGTAAAGATGGGACTTTTAGTGAGGTATAAGCTGGTGAAATGGACGAGGGTTTGTTGCGCTAGGCGATAAGATCGCAGCATGCTGCCTATTAGGGATATTGCTGGGTTACAATAAGTATTGTAAGATTGGAGAAAGTAGAAAGATGTTAAGGTGGGCAAGAGTAGAGAAAGCAAAGGATGTCAGGATGAGAATGTGGGACATAAATAGGGAGCACAAAGGAGCTGTGCTATATGCAGGAACAAGAAAAGGAAAGAAAAACAGAAAAAGAGTAGAGTGAAGAAAAACGAAGAGGTGTGAATAGGAGTAGTGTGTTATAAAGAATAGAGGAAAGTATAGTGGGGTGGACTAGAGTGAAAAATCGAGTGGAATAGAATAGAAGGGCTGGATCCAGACTTAAGTAAGTGCTTGAACTTAGTTACTCCTGAGCTAAACCATGTTTATTTCAGGGGGAGTCAAGTTAATTGTATTCTTTGCATGCAGGGATATATCTTTGAATTGCTTACTGCACACAGATACTGACCAGCGTTACTATAACACTGTTATACCACGTTCAGATTGCCCAAGCTGAAAAAGCAGGGTTTTTAGCCAGGGTGTAGAGCCGGGGAAATTTGTGGGGCTGTTAAAAAAGGACGTTTCAGACTGAGCTGAAAACACCAGCTTTTTTTATGAAAAAGCCGGCTGCAGTGAAAAAGCCGGCTTCTTAAGTCAGTGTGAACGCTCAACTCGGCTACTGAAAGCCGTTGTTCAGAGCCGGCTAAAAAAGAAGGGTTTTAGCCGGCTAAGAACACCGGCTTTCAGTAGCCGGCTTGAGCATTCACACTGACTTAAGAAGCCGGCTTTTTCACTTCAGTTTTGTTTGTTTTTTGGCAATCTGAACGTGGTATAAGGAAGCTTACACATAGATTCAAATCAAGGGGCCTGAACCAGACTTAATAAATAATGTACACATGTTGCATGCTGAAAACACCGGCTTTTTTGATGAAAAAGCCGGCTGCAGTGAAAAAGCCGGCTTTTTAACTCTTTTTAAGTCTGAACGCGCCAAGCCGGCTACTGAAAGCTGGTGTTCAGAGCCGGCTAAAATCCTTCTTTTTAGCCGGTTCTGAACACCGGCTTTCAGTATCCGGCTTTTTGTAAATGGACCATTCAGATTGAGTTTAGAAGCTTTTTTTCTACAGCTTGCTTTTTCATCAAAAAAGACGGTGTTTTGAGGCAATCTGAACGGGGTGTTATTTAGACTTAGGATAGGAAACATCACCTCTCAACTCTAATACTGTTTGCAACAGATGAAATATGACTCCCCTGCAATCAACATGGTTTAGCCCAGGAGTAACTAAGTTCAAGCACTTAACTAGGTCTGGATCCAGCCCAAAGGGAGCAAAGTTACATAGAGTAGAATAGAGGAGGGATAAATGGATTAGAGTGGAACAGCACAGAATAGACTAGAAGTGGAGTGGAGCAGAGTGGACATGAATAGAGATAAAATAGAGTAGAGAAGAAAAGAGATGAGATAGAGTCAACCAGATTAGAGAGTAGAGTAGACTGTAGTAGAGATGAAATAGAGCAGAGTGGAATAGAGTAGAGTAGAATGGGGTAATATAGAATAGAGTTCTACAACCCCAGAGGGATCTTGGGAGCTACCTATAAGCTTCCCTAAGGGATTGCTGGCCCCAGCACCCCAGCTGCACCACAACTATAGGCATCTGACATTACTTCACAACCATCACTCAAGGACATGGGAAAAGCCTTAGTGCTCATTTAAACTAAGTATAGTTATACCTAGAAGAAGGGGCTGATTTGAGTATATCTTGTCTTGATGTAAGTAATACAGCTCTTGTGCTGACTGGACTATAACTGGATGCATTGCCATATTTCCCATACAGGGTGTCTATAGATGGCCTGACCCCTAAATTCACCCCTGGCTGAATAACCTCATGATAGGGGTGAGGGGGCTTCACCTTCTGATTTGGGGTAACTATTGTTATAGGCACTAATGGTAGTTAGAAATGAAGACTCCTTGTATTGATAACAGAATTATTTCATTTGGTAGCGGTCATCAACTTGCATACATTTATCTACACTTCCATTGAAAATAATAGGCTATCGACAAATGGTTACACAAACCCACTGCTGACACTTTGTCATGGGGTTTAAAGAGAAAGCTACATTAGCATCTCTTTGTCAAAAATTGTTATTTATTCATCTAAACCAGGGGTTCTCAACCTTTTTTTGTAAAAGTGCCAGTTGCCCCTTTTAGAATCATGTCAAGTACCATGGTTTTTGTTGACTTATTTTGCAGTGCATTTAAGATGTATTTTTTTACATATGCCATTTAGCCCCAAGATATTTTATTAATTAAGTCCTTGGCCATTTGGTACTGTACTTTCTTACAACCTTGCCCACTTGCCCTGAGTACCACTTGACAGTGGTCCAAGTACCACCAGTGATACTAGTACCACTGGTTAAGAACCCCTGATCTAAACAATAACTAAATAAATAATAATTAAATATGACAATTTTCAGCTGAAATTTTATGTAAATAAATGGATGCCAACCAGGGTTTAGTGCTAAGTTCCCCCAGAAGTATTAGTTTACATTATATTTAGTTAAACAGAGATATTTATCTATGCATGGCAAAAACTTGACATCTCCATAGTCTTAAAGAATTACCCTCTTTCCTGATTGCAGGACTAAAACAGACTGAAAATATCATGTATCTGACTCATTACATTGTCTCTTTATAAAATGCTCTACATGTAGCTTGATTTGTTTGTCAACTGATATGAGTATTTGGGACAGTGCTGAGTGATTTAAATACCCTTTTCAGGGAAGTGACAGAAGACAAAATGGTTTTGCAAAGTTTGTTAAATCAAGTACAGTTACAGAGAACTGGTTTCACCCTAAAATAGGTAGCACTAGTTTTCACCATTGACAGGGTTTGGAAGAGGTTTTACCACAATCCTGCCTAGGAGATACTGCATCCACTTTAGACTTGTTTCCTGTCATTGCTTCTTTGTATATCGCAAAGAGTTAACCTGAGGATCTTGGAGCTTAAATTTGTGGCTCCAGCTTGAGATCAGAAGTGTGTATTATTACCCGTGTACATAAAATTGCAGTGCAGAATCTGGCTCATTTTCTCCTGTTTGGCCAGACAGGTGTAGGTTGCTGCTGCAAACGGCCCTTTTTCAAAAGAAAGGAGAGGAAAAGCAATTGATCCACGGAAGAAAGAAGATGGAATGGTAAGTACGAATGTTAGCCATCCTTTACCTTTATTCTTGCCCTTATCCTCCCCTTCCATTACCCTAACCCTCCCTCTCCGCAGCCTAAACCTAAGGCTTCCTTCCCCGCAGCTTGACCCTAAGAATCCCCTCCCTGCATCCTAATCCTAAAACTGAACTACCTGTAGCCTAATCCTAAGACTCCCCATCGAGTCCTACTCACCTGTCCGGGCAGTGCGACGGGTCTGAGGCAGCATTTCTGAAAGAATGAATGAGTAAATATGCCGATTGGCATACTTACCCATTCATAATTTTTTTTTCAAAATAGCGCTATTTTGAAACTAGAGACAGACAAAAATTAGTTTTCGTCTGTCTCTATATCGGAAAAAGCAATCTTGCAACAGTGATTGCATCACTATCATATGGATCAGACTTCATTGATCTGGGAATCAAATTATCTTTGCTGAACCAATCAGGGAGGAAGGAGAGAGCAGTGTTAAATCAAGGTATGTGAAAACAGAGAGCTGCAAGGCATAATGCAACAGGGCAACATCTGTTCAGTTCATAGAAGCCCATGCGATATAAGAAGCATCTAAGGGAGCCCTTATATAAGCTAAGGTGTATATAATTGAGGCCTGTGGGCAATAAGCGATCTGGTGTCTTGTAAGGAACATCTTATTCCACATCTAAACACGGGTGCACGTCCCTGTCACTCCCCTCTTGTGTGGAGTTCTGGACACTTAATGGTCCAGGAACCTACCTTAAATTCTCAATCAGGATTTAGATCCATGTGGAACAAAGTAAAAAGAGGGGAAGTGAAACGCTGATTTGAGGATTTGCCGATAAATAGAATCTGCACAGGGAAAATTGAATAGATGCAATCAGTAATATGACTCAAAATACAACTGGCTGCGTGTGAAATGTCCCCTTTTTCTCTTTCCGTAATTCAAGCTGATGCACCTGAAAGAACTCTCCGGAGTGATCACTGTAAGTCAAAGAGGAGACAAAGGGGGTAAAATCAAAAGTTTTAATAAGCACAATCAATAAAACAGACCAGAGTCAGAACAACAGTAAAAGCAGCTAATATGGAGGAGAGTAGTCTCTATACCTAAAATCTGAAGGCTATTGATACAACTGAACTACAGCAGTCCCTTGTGTGCTAGATCTCAATGCAGTTCTGAAGTGGATGAGGAAGTCAGATGATCGACTTACAGCTTGAACACCTCCAGATAACACCTTGCTGATGATTTTTATGTGGAGCCCTTTCTCAAAGCGATATGTTGTAGGGGGCGGCATATTTATATAACTTATATAACCCCTATTGGCTAATTGCAACTTATAGTGAAATAAAAGATGTATAACCACTGTGCAGATCTTCAAATTTCGTACATTTTAATACAAAAATGATAAATATTATTATATATTTTTGAATAATCATCAAATGGCTTATAATACAAGTGATACATAAATCGATATATGAAGACAAAAATATATATATAAATTCATAAATAGATTTGAAATACCTGATGGAATAAAGTAATAATTGTAAAACCATAAAGCTAATTATACAATTTTATTATAATAGATTACATGATAAAAAGGTGTTAGTGGCCCCTGGCCCTTAGCAATACCTACCCTGGCCTGTATGGTGGGGAATAGGCGGAAGTAAAGGGCCGGCCCCTTCCTCCTATCTACAGTACGGAACTTAATATGGCAAGCGCATGCGTTGATGTTACTTATCAAGGGACTTATACAAGATACGTCTGACTTATGTAATTCTGGATCAGGCCCATTGTGATTAAAGAGCTGCATATAAAGTGGATTTTAAAAAAACAAAACCAAAACAAAACAAAAAACACCCCTTACATTTCTTGACTGTTTTGATGTGAAAATGTTAATTAGTTCTGCTCAGTTTTTAGGATTGGATTGCATAGACTGAATGCACAATCACAAAACCATGGCAGTTGTCTTTAAGGAAGGATTTGAGAGTTTCAATGAAGGATCGGTGACAGGGCAGCATGGCAGAGGGGGAGGAACACAACAGCTGTGCACACCACAGGAAAGGCCTGAAATTGTCACACACCAGGATATGCCAGTCAGGAAACTCAAAGGCAGCAGGACAAAACAACTTTAACCATTACATGCCTTACATGTCCTTAATTTATTATAGTAAGAATTTAACTTGCGGAATGTAAAGATTATAAAAGCCATAAATAAGGGGGTCTCACAATTATTTTTTCTTTGGGCCGTATTGACTAATTCATTAAAATACATCATTTCTAATATAACGAAATCTGTAAATAGCAACTTATTGTACACAATGCCTTTACTGTATTGTAAATATGTACGCACAACAGTATACTTGCTCTGGTTCCAGGGCTGGGTTGAGGGCCATGGGGGTCTGGGACTGAAAATTACCAAGGGCCTCACTATATAGGATGCTTTGGAGGAGGATGTCAGTCACTGTCATTCATCCTAAAGCACTGCAGTGGGAGGACTGGAGATCTGCAGTGTGTGGGGGCCTATTTTCAGATAGAGGCCTGGGCCTCCCATTAGCCCCATTGTTAATCTGGCCCTGTCTGGTTCCATTTTATTTAAGGGCCATTTTACTGTTGTTCACAAAATAGAACAGCATATTCCTGAAGGTTTGTTCTATGGTTTACCAATTAGTTGTGTTTAACCAGTATATATCACCACTAGTCTAGAGTCAGTTTTAAAAGTTAAGCTGGGTACTATACTATACACACTATACAATTATCGGGAAATCCATGGATAACTATATAATGTATATGCATGTACTAGCGCAGATTATCGGTTACATAGCATAGTCTTGTTGGATGTGATACGTAAAAGATCCAATAAATGATAGAATGATAGCATTTTAAATGGACCACATTTTTTGATCAATAACTGCTTGCTATATGGATGTGCGTATGTAAATATACAGCCCAAGCAGTTAAAAACAAAGTAAAATTAAAAATACACAGAAATAAATCTTTAAAAAAAAATAAAAATATTGTGGTGTCCTTTAAACTTTTTTTGACACTAGTGCTGACAAACCTAGGCTGGTAGTGGGTAAAGGGTACCAACACCAGCCAGGGTTAGTAGAGCAATAAGGTGCAAACCAAAGTATGAGGTTCCCCCACCATGACTTCAACAAGCCCAAGCGCAGTTAGAACCATCCCTGGTTGTCCCAGGAAAGAAAACTAAAAATAATTAAAAAATTTTGTTCTGGGTCTAGTGCCCAAAAGGACTGCCAGGAATTTTTGAACTTTTACAACTAGAAGCTAGCACCTGTTTCAGAAATAAAATAAGTACACAGTATAACAAAAAAGACATACACACAAACACACTTTATTGAAATAAAATTTCTTGAGAACCTCTTTTTCCATAGTTTATTGAATGCCATTATCCAAGGTTCTTCCAACATTTAAGCCAAACTCAAAACCCTTTGTAGTAGCATCTTGCAAAAGCCTGCACAGGCATCTCACTAAAAAACAAAAAAAAATGTAATAAAGCTGCGCTTAGGATAATAATAAGGCTACAGCCAATTCAAAATAAGCATCTTACTCCCTAAGTGACATGGTAGTACGGCTGGTTTTACCTTGGGTAGGCTGTAATCATGGTGTGCCCAGGTGCATTGTGAATATTTTTCTCACCAAAGTGTTGGTAAATGCCCTCCCTGCTCACCCACCCTTACTAGTGTAGGAGTGTCACTGCTGGGAAACACCCACTCCCTTTTTTTTTTTTTACAATTTTGAAACCCCCACTCCCTTTTTTTTTTTTACAATTTTTTTTTTATTAGTCACACTTCTGTGCATGGGGCCACTCATTTTTACAAAAAATGGACATACAGCGTTAAACTTCTGTTTATAAAAGTCAGTGGCTACCATGATTTTTGACAGGTCAAAAAGAGAGAATATTGTTTGGTCAGTCACATTGTTTATAAAATTGGGAAAGTGTGTACCCAACATTAGTGCCTTGGATTTTACCTTACACTGTTTATGTCGATGATTTATTAGAATCTAGTGAGATTTTATAATTGGTGTCTCTCATTAAACTGTGTACAAATGTCAAAGCTATTTGAATATGCTGAGGTGACACACTGGTAGAGAGGGAAGGCCTCTGATTCTTTTTTAAAGGAAGGGGTAAAGAGTTACTGCAATTGGGTAAAAAAAAGTGTGTAAACAATTTTCTTTCTACTAAGTTAATATATTTTAAAGTGAAATTAATGCTGTCAATATAAAAATATAGGAAATCTAGAATACATTAATATATATGAAACAAGTGAAATTAATGCTGTCATTATACAAATGTAGGAAAATCTGCATACTTTTTCTTTCGCATTTTCTTAACTACAAATTATTCATGTGATTCATTTAGCTTATTAATCAGTTTTAATTAATTGTGTTTATTTGTTCCAAGTAGATCCCTTGGGAAGCATTAAATGCTGAACAGTAAAAATCTATACTTAAAAATCAATGTGCGACAAGGGAGAGAACAAAATATTATTTTGTGCTGTCATATATCCTTAATTTGTTCAAGTTGTTCCCAATATATTATATGTATATGCCTTTTAACACATTACACAAAATCATGACACATTTAAACAGCACTAGAACAAAGTTTACAATCATATCTGATCTACATGGGCATTCCTAAAATTTACATTTGTTTTTGGTTACAAAAACATAAAAGAATAAAAAATAGCCCAATTGCAAAATGACACTTTCCTTGTTGTTAGGCAGAATGCAATTGTCAGCAGTTTTTTCTTTATAATATAGTTGTAAAATGAAAAGTTTAATTTACATGCGTCTCATGTCATTGTTAGAGTTAGTGGCTTTTATTCACTAATATGCACATAAGTCTCTTATGTAAGTCCTGTTGACATACAGCATCAGTGCATGCACACGCCAGATGTTACATGTCTTAAGTTCGGTCCCTTTTTATCCATATCCATACAGGCAGGGATAGGCATGCTAATTAAGTGCCGGGGATGGGGAGAAGCAGTTCCGCACAGATCTGCATCCATTCGAACACAGATCAGTGCAATAGGTTGGGTTCTGGACATCTAAGTGTCCAGAACTCTGTAAGAAGGAGAGGAGTGCTAGGGGCGTAGCACTCCCCTCCTCTGTGCTTAATTACAGAGTTCCATGCATACGTAAGTCACACAGAGCCCGGAATCTGGCCCAGTGTTCTTACCTTCTCAATATATGTCTACTAATAGTAGGTTCCTGTAATCATTTTAAAGTTGACAGTTATGCCATAAAGTAAACATTTTACTAATCCTTCACATTTTAGTCATCTGTTGTAATATGTCTAAAGCGAAGGGAAATGGAGCCAAATGCATATTATACAGTCATTTAGTATCTTCAATTCATAAAATTGCAAAAAGTAAGACAAGTAGTTTAATATTTCTATATAATTTTAAAAAGTTATGCACAAGTTCAGTAGAATTCAGGATTCGGAAATTAGGGTGCCAGTAAAGTGTGTGTGTGTGTGTGTGTAACATGCAACAAACTTCTGATTAACTTTAAGTTACAAAACAGACTTCTTCCAACTGATTTAATCTTAATGACATATAGTAAATAGGTGCATTAAAAAGTTATAATATGGCAATCACCAATTTCTTAAAACATATCATACAAAAGGTGCAAACAAACACATCAAATGAATACAAACCAAAACTCATTTATAATGGCTCAAAGGTTTATCCTTTGCTGTCAAACATAGGTAGACAACGTTTCGTCACTATGGATTTCGTTGGCGGTTTGTGGAGTCTAATCACATTAAAATATTTATAGGTGGTACAATTAAATCACATTCAGTGAAAGATATTAACAAAATAAACGTTAAAACCAAACACAGAGGTGAGCTGGATATGGAAGGTCATTTTTCATCACCCATTAGCCACTAAGAGCATATAGCTATAACTCCTATATTAAATTTCCATCCATCAACTGGATTAAATCCATTCCATTGAATGGATTCACAAGAGATAACGCAATATCAATTTTACACAGTGCAAATAAACAAATTTACAATTCCTGCTAAGATATAGTACTAGCAGTATGGCAAAACTCTTGACTAAAGACTGAAATAAACTTCAAAAAAACTACAGAAAAGGCGTGGTGTCATTTAAGCCCCTCGGGCAAGTGTATCCATTGTCACAATCCCATATGACCCACTTTAGCACTAATCTTTCAGCCTGTCACTCCCTCTTACATTCTTTGGAAAAATTCAATAACTTTAATCCATAGAATATCCAGTTGTGCCCCCATGATGTGATGTTGTGAAAAATGTTGGGGGACACAATGGTTTGATACCTTATCAGCAATGCTATGGAGGTGTTCTAGGATACGTATCTGTAGAACACGTTATGCCATCTTGACATACAGTATTTAAGGCCCCCAACAAATAGAGGAAAAATTAACTATTACAATTAAGAAAAAAATTATTCATATCATTTGAGTCAACAAAGTCCTTTGTGTCTTTGAGACAATATTTACACGTTTTGTAGGACCTGCAGGGATTAAAAGCAATGGTTTTTGGTAATATGCTGAGGGCAACAGTTGATACTGATGGAGGGAAACTGGGAGAAATATACTATTTTATATTTCGTGCTCTCTGAAATCATCATATCTGCCAAAACATGACACTACTTATTAACTATCTCTATAATTTTGCCATCTTGCTGATTATACATTGTTACAAATGGACAGAACTATTTTTTTATTAGAAAATATATTTTTTTCTTAAAATAACAACAGTGTTCAAGTCCCTTTCCCTTGTTTTTTATTTTTGTTTTTATACTAGTTTGTACCAGCGTTTACGTAAAATTCTGTTCTTTAAACAGATTACACATTTTTTACCTTTTCTACAAACTTTTTTAAAGTAAACAGTTATGTTAAAGCCTTCTAAAACTGGGAACAGGGAATATTCTACTTAGGATAATAACAATGGGGTAGATCCAGAACTACGTTTGTCGTACGTTTATTCGCGTAGCGTATTTTCGTGTGCGTACCTTCTATACACTCTCCTAGGCACACCCCTTGAATGTACATATTTTGTCAAGATCCGCTTTTCAAACCCTACCTTAACTTTTGCCAACATAACCGCAGTGATCTGTACATGTATGTATGGGCAACACGTATTTACGCAGCTAAGCACGCCCATACTGTACACTTTAAATACAAACCCCCGCCCTTACCTAACGTATTTCTGACGTATTTTGGACTCACGTAAAATTAGCACGCCCACACGTAAGTATTAACGTGACACATACGTGAATGGCCCATATGTTCACAATTACGCTACGTTACTGAGCGTATTTTCTATGGTGCGCATGCGCAGTACTTACCAAAAGGCGATTTTACGTCTCCGCCACATGGAAATTCGCTCACAAGCGTTGTTCTGGATCTGGCCCAATGTCTATATTCAAGATAACTATTTGAATCTACCTTCTTAATATATGTGGATGGTTCATGTTCATTTGAACATATTGTAGATTCAGTTATCAGAACCAATTCAATATTTGAAACCCCAAAATTAGAGGTAGATTTTAAACCAAATTCATTCATGTTAAACCAAGATCCTATCCAAATTAACAAAATGACATCAATATATATTACAGCACTGAGCAGAAAACGAGTAAATGGTGAGTCTGGATCTGTCCCAGTAGTTTAAATATTCATAACCATGCACATAATGCCTGTTTAGTCTAATAAAGTATATGTTATACAGTAATTTTTTTGTCTTCCAAACCCATATTCATCTATCATTAAAACACAGCACCAATCTAAATCAGGTAGGGTTCATTTCGAGGCAATAATGGTAACAGCAACTCATAAACAGACAGACACACTCAAACACTCCATAGGAAAGTTATTTTCAGACATGTTACAGAAATAATATCATGCTCACAGATTTGTGTTATAGTGTATTGAGAGAGGACACGCACACAGGGCTTGTTCATGGAAAACTCAGAATAGGATAGAGAGAACAGCGAAATCCCTGTGATGAGCAGAACAATCAAGTGCTCAAGAGATGATTGGGAGCCAACTGTTATATAAGGTGTAGAAAACGCCTGACATATTTCTTTGCATGATGATGCTTTTCAATGAGTCAGAGATGTACACAGAAGCTTTGATGTGATCACTTATGAGTATATTATTTTCAGTAGTCGACTACACATTACATATATACACAAAACTTACATAAAGCATACAAAAAGCAATGAAGAATGCCCTGGGATATCCAAACTGAAACTGAAACTAGAGAGCTATTATTATCTTTTATCTCTTAATCAGAGAGTGACTTTTCTAGTTACGTTTGTACTAATGGGAAATTGAACACATGACCAAGTGAAAGCAGATCTAATGCCTTAGAACTTTCCGATACTGGATTTGGTCTTCTGTAGGAGCAAGGGGAGGCCACTCCCCTAGTTAACATGACCATCTACGAGCAGACTCCTATCATATCTTTTCTGATTTGTCTACACATAAAATAGGGATGCCTCAGAAGTCTGGATAGGGCATAGGGTTAACACGCCCATACTGTAAAAGTTATATATACTTCCTCTCTCACTAGCTCATGCATCACGCACCTGCCGTTTCCAACCCTGCCATAGAGAATGCTGTGGATACAGAAACAGAACAGAAGCTTTCACACTGGTAATATGCCCATATTGCGTGGTCCTGAGCTATTAATCACTGTATGACATATTCAGATCTCCAGATAAAGCTATTAAACTGTTTAAAAAATGTAAAAATATATATAGCTATAAGGCTTGAACTTCAAGCAACTGGCTAAAAACCACTGAGTAATAATTCAAGACCTCCTCTAAGTGCTTATACTGTACTTACCATTCCCTGTAGAGAACTGAACTAGTAACCAAAGGGTTGTAAATTCAAGCCTAGATGTAGCATTTTCATAGGTATGTTTCTGATGCAGAAGAGTGCCTGTGCTTCTAAGGTGTCATAGACACCAAGACAGGCATTAACACAATATCTGTAGACCTCAAAGGTTGCTAGGAGTAAGGTCAAAGAGGACCGAAACAGTTTTATAGTTTGAATTAAAATACAGTCTTTGTGGAATCTAAAAATCAATTGAGAGAGAACAGAATGGAGGAACCTTTCCTTGAATAAAAACTAAACCACCAACTTGGGACCTGTTCCCAAATTTCTTTAGAATCCAAGAGCCAAGACAAAAAAATTAGGGGCCAGATTATTTTGCTGAACAATTTTTTATGAATATGTAT
>WWET01000782.1:374925-385825 GCA_011038615.1 Limnodynastes dumerilii | reverse complement strand
GTTGGTATAGATATAGTGGGGGTGGGAAAGAAGAGGGGGGGGCCCATCGGGGGAGGGGGGGGTCTGAACACGGGCCCCTTCATTTCTAAAACCGCCCCTGTATATATAAATATTTCCAAATACCAGCACTCAAGTCCTATCGTCAATACTTCCTCCTGGTGCTCATTCCATAGGGTTAAGATACATTCAGAAAAGGTGAAGGCACTCACGGAGACTTGGTAGAGATAAATGACACTTGGTTTATTTAATTACATAGGCTGCCCGGCCGACGTTTCAATTGCAGAAGGCGCAATTTTCATCAGGGCTTGTCTTGCAGGTACAATACACAGTAACAGCGATATATATATAGAATAGAAAGAATTTGTAAACGGCGCTCTCACTAATAAGGGCAACACAGCTGACCTATGCAGGAACCCATCTGCAAAAAATATACAAAGTGAAATATTCCTGCTTGAAAAATTGCCTTGACGGCACGAAACGCATCGCAGAGTGACCCACACTAAGGAACCCTGCTGGAGCTATTACCCTGAATCATTCAGGATAAACGGACAGTATTTGTACTTTGGAGTATACACACGTGGATGATTTGCCTCTGGGAGCAGGTCTCCCTTGTTACGGTGGGTCAGAACCTCTGAGTCTTTGCCATCTCATGTGCTGCAATCATCTGTGTCTACTGTCGGAGATCCGATGAGCTGTAACACATCGAGAGTTTATTTCTACTCAGGTCCGCTGGACTGCTCCCTTTAAATCCTCATTCCAACTAGTTTAGTATCATCCTTTATCAGAGCATACTCACCCACTGTCCAGATTATCAACGAAGTCTGCATACGTATACCAAGCAACATCAATAAAAGAGAGTGTTAGGCTGGCCACCAACACTCTGGAGTTCAAATTTACGGCACCTACTCTGGACTAGATTGGGACCTATTGGAATGAATATTATTCCCGAGGGGATCTCCTGTCTCGTGTGTCCGTGCCTATCTCCTGAATCGCTAAATATCACATTTAACATCTTTAGTGACTATTTAACATATTGCTCCTCCAGTTTACTAGTACAAGGGTCAATTGTCATTGTATTGTTTATTAAATTATTATTTTTTTATACATATCAGCGTTGGTCAATTAGCAGTGGATCATTGTATGACATTAGCAGTGCTCTTCAGCTTAAATGGTGAGCCTTGAAAATGGGCAATTAAACTTATAACCTGATGAAAGCAAAGAAAGTGTCTTAAGAACTGCTAGGAACTGTATAACCCTTTATTCTTATATATAAAACATTTGACTGACATTAGGAGGAAGGAATGAGAGATCTTATCAGCTCTGCTTTGTTGGCAGAATGGCTATGATGTGAAGAGTAAAAAAAGGCACAAGCAAGTCCAAAAATTGTCTAGATTGGTGGTCCAATATTTGCTGTACCAGTATTTGTAGAATCCTGTGTGAGCATGGTAGGGATTGCTAGGACCTATAAAAGAGTGGAAAGCTTGGCCCAGAATGTGAGTCGAGTGAAAGAAGGCCATACCACAGATTTTCCACTACTAAATAGGCACCAGGTTTTACCTATATTACATTTTATACATATTGGCCCAGATCCAGAACAATGTCCGCTAGCGTATTTACGCTAGCCGGACACGTAAAATTGCTATTTTGTATGTTAAGAATCGTAACTCTGAACGTACGTAACATTCTATTATCAAGAGCGTAGCTACGGACGAAGGGACGTGCCAGATATACAACACCCATGATTACGCTTCGGAGGTGGGGTGAGGCATTTAAATCGTACAGTATGGGCGCGCTTAGGCGCGTAAGTACGTGCAGCCATTACGGCCGACAGGAGTTATGCTTTGAAAAGTTAAGGTAGGGTTTGGAAAGCATAAAACGACAAAAGTGCATACGACCGAGGGGAGTGTCTAGGGGAGTGCATAGTAATTACGATAGTGTAAATAGGCTACGCGTTAAAACGGATAGGGAACGTAGGTCTGGATCTACCCCATTGTCTGCTTTGAGGCCAAGTATCTTTCACTGAGGTACTGTTAGGTCCCTTTCCAAGGAGGTCTCATATTTGTGGGCAGCACATTCTTTGAAAGTGATAAGGTAACTTGAAAGTTTGGATATCTTGCTAAATGTTTACAATAGAAGAGGTACTCAATTAAGGTTAGGAGTTTGCTAATGTGTAAGCAATAGAAGAGATGAAGTCTCAGATACTCAAAAGTTTTCAACATTCTAAAAGCAAAACTCAGTTGAAACAACATAATGTCTTATACCCACATAAACCCCGGACCCACATGAAGAGACAGGGAATCCTGGGGAAAATCCTGAATGTCCTAAGGTGTAGTTAGGGTAGATATGTGGGATCAGATGCAATTGCAAGTCTCTATAACAGAAAGGGACTTATGCAAACTGGGGTCCTATTTTCCGTATTTGCAAGAGTAGTGCACTCCTCTTGCACATACGGAACTTCTATGCCCTGAACCCTACCTTAACTTTTATGCACACGCATGTGTAATGGATTGGTTTGTAATCGAGGATTGTACTTAAGGGCTTAACCATGGATTCGGTCCTTGGTCCTGAAGTGGATTCATAAGTGCATCATCATGACCACTGTATATTCTCTCCCTTTCTGTCACTGCCTTTGTTTACATATGCTCTGATCAAATGATATTCTCTCTGCTGGTTTACACTTCCTGGTCTGTTTTTGTGTGTTCAGTTCTCACTATGGGTGGCTCGTTACTCTCACCTTGTCTATTTAAACCTCCTTAACAGCTCCCACAGTGTCAGAGGTAAAATTTGCTTTTTAGCCTGCTGAGTTGGTACCCTTGAGTTCTCTCATGTGTGCTGACTCCCTGTAGTTCTGTGTTTCTCAGAGGATAGTTTGTTTTGTTGCGACTCTCTGGATCTGCTCCTTGTGCTGTCTCTTGGATTTCTGTTCCTCCTGCTGACTCTTGGATTTCTGTTCTTGTATTTTGTTGCATTGCACTTCCTGCTCTGTCATATTGCATTAATCCTGTATTTACTTCTCTGTCCGCTGTTCTTTGACCCCAACATTGTCCAGAGGGCTGCGACCTGCTACCTTCCTGCAGCCAAGCCTATTTCCACCATTAGGGGCACTGGTGAAAACCTGGTCATTAGTTAGACTCTGCACCAGTGCAAGTCATCTGGTTGGTCATTGTGCAAAGCAAGGGAAGATAACTTATAGGAGGATAAGAATCCAGTATCAGATCAAGAGTTTTAACCTGCTACAGTCTGACTCAAGTTGGTAGTAAGGAAGTGTAGACAAATTTATGGCCCTACCCTGATTGCCATCAGCTGTTTTGGGTGATTTGTTCCACAATACAAATTGTACAAACAATTTATGTAAATTACATCACAGGAAGTCTGGACTGGGAGGATGTGACAGAGGTAAAACAGTCTAGGCAATTATTATACTCCCAAGCAAAAATATGAGCAGAAATTCAAAATGGTAGGGATGAGGATGGTAACCTTATAGTGAGCATGAGAAGTATTATATACCTGCCAAATGGCAGTTTAAGCTTAAGGAGAACAAAGATGGAGGAAATTTCTGCATGGCAGATAGTCATACAAACAATGTGGCCTTTGAGGATAGTTTGGGATGGATGTAGGGGAGTGTAGTACATAATTGTTGCCATGGTTTTCTTACATTCCTCCAAGCACTCCAATACATCTGTCGCATTATAAGAAGGTCAGATCTTCACTACCAAGGTGTCAGTAAAAATGTTGTTTATAAAAGGAGATATATTGCATCTTTGCCTATTCATACTAATAATGTCTTGTCTAGGGGAGATGACCATGTTTACTGAGGCTCTTGCAGAATGAGTACAATACTGGCAGGATTCTAGTTAATAATTCACCAAAACGTAAAGTCGTAAAGTGGTGAAAACTACTTTGAAGGAAAATCCACTGATCTGGTCAAAAGCCTTCCCTATTGCAAGAAAAAGAATTAGAATTACAGTTTTATGGGAGTTTATGGTGTGAATGTGGCTAATCAACCTCCTGGTGTTTCCATTGCTTATCTGCAAAGGATAAAACTGATCACAATGACCTAGGTTGATGAGTAACTGGTGGGCTATGTTAACAATCAGCATGTCATCCAACTATCTGTAAGAGAGAGTCTTGTAGTTAAGGACTTTCTTTCTAGAATGTAAGTTTGATTCCCTGACACAGATCTGCTGATCCATCTTCAGGATAGCCACAAATCTGTCTTATGGTTTGTTTGAGGTCTCTTATTTCAGAGAACATAGTAGCAATGAGCCTGATCCAGAGCTATGCTGTGCCACTGTTGGTACTTACGGCCAGCGTAGCTCTTATGCACTCCCCCTGACACTCCCCCTGTCCCGGTGTAATTGCACTCTGTTACGCCGGCAGAAGGCTACCCTAACATCAGCTGGCGTAACCGAGTGTAATTACGCTGGGACAGGATCGTAATGACTCTAACCCTGCCCCTCCAACCTAATTTACCTGCCTCCCCCTGCCTACCTTCCGTAACTGCAGCGTAGTTACTTTGCTCCCCGCCCCTTCCTCCGTAACTACAGACTGATCCACAATTAGTAAAATCACTGCTTACGACCTAAACATCTGCCGGGCGCATGCGCAGATCAGCTAAACAGCCGATCAGGCCCAATGTAAGATGTAAATTCATTAGAGTGGTATGAGAAAGCCCCTCAAACCAGTGATTCATAAACTAGTTACATATCAGAAAGGTAAACTAGCATGTAATTACATAAGGGCAATAACAAGGAATGAGTCTTCTGGTTTAGCGGAAGGGTGGTAGCATGAAGAACACTGTGTGTGTTACCATCAACTGCACTGCACTGGTGGTAGGTATGCTTTGGTGCACACATCAGGCACTTGGTAGAAAGAGTCTCTGAATCAACATAGGGAGCTTTAGTGACAGCAATGGCAATCTTTGGGATGACCTTTGACAATGGGTAGGCATATAGACTAGGCATCTCAAATAGTCACTAAAACTAGTCTTATAGAATCGTATTCACACCTAAGAAGCTTCTGCTTCTTAGGTGCGGAGGTTTGCGAAATGACCTACTAGGCATGCGTAGTAGGTCATATATGCAATCTACGTATCAGTTAGTAGATTAGTTATAAAGAGGTGGCGTAATGCTGCCTCAGGGAGTGTTGGATGGTGGAGGGATTTAGATTAGCCAAGGGGGAGGCGGGGAGAGGCATTGCCCATGCGTAGTTTTCTTCTTAAGAAGGAAACTACGCATGATTAGTTAAGGTGGCCCTATGGCACTCTTAAGTGCTATAAGGTACCTAAAAACCGGGGGTGGGTTAAGGGCAGGACGGGTGAGTTAGGTGCGGATCTGTCCCCATCTAACTCACTCTTAGGTGTGAATACGGCCCATAAACTGTAGATTAGCAGGGAGTGGGGTCACAGTAGCAGTGACAGGAAAGGAGCAGGGTGTTTAGCTCTGGATTGTAACAGGGGACCTCTCGTGTAACTTGTGGTTGAGAGTTTATGCAGGAAAGGTGGCTAAAAAGTACCATAAAGTGTTTTTTTAACCTAACTGGGTCCATTGGCATTTGTTTTCCCAGTCATTTTTTTCATGCAATAAAAAAATAAACAAACCTTTATTTAAACCTTTGTATTACATGCGGCTTTTCCTGGTGCACATTTTGGGTGTTTTGTGTGCTTGTCTCTTTTGTCAGCTTAAATAAAACCTGTTTTTCACATCACCTTATTTTGTGGGTGGCATACCTGGCACGTATTTCTCTAACAATTCTTTTATTGTTTTTATGGGTTGCTTAATTTATACTTGTTTGCAAATCTAATATGAACATAGTGTTAGGTGACATCTAACATGTTTTTCTTTGTTTATATTAAGCTACTTCAGGAATAGACTTATTCAATAAAGTGTGTTTAGTTAAATCCAGATTTATTGTTCCAGACAAATAGAACAGTTCTTGTCTCATCTGTGGTTTCTAAAACCAAGCTCTGTATGAGAAAATAGGTTTTTACTATTTAATATCTTTATAGGTGACATTGCCTGTGGTATTGAGGGGAAAATATGCCTTTTTGCAGATGACACAAAGATATGTAACAGGGTAGACATGCCAGGAGGGGCACAGAAAATGAGGGATGATTTCGGTAGACTGGAGGAATGGTCAAGAGTGTGGCAAATGCAGTTTAATGCCAGAAAATGCAAAATCATGCTCTTGGGGCACAAAAACCCAAAAGCTCAATATATCATTAATGGCATTACGTTAGAATCTACCGAGGAGGAAAGGGATCTAGGAGTCATTATTTCATGTGACTTAAAGGTAGCCAAGTAGTGTAACAAAGCAATGAGAAAGGCAAGTCAGATGCTCGGTTGCATAGGGAGAGGAATTAGTAGCAGAAAGAGGGAAGTAGTTATGCCCCTTTATAGATCGTTGGTACGACCTCACCGAGAATACTGTGTTCAGTTCTGGAGGCCATATCTCCAGAAAGACATAAATACATTAGAGACTGTGCAAAGAAGAGCAACTAATATGGTCCATGGCAGGTGTCACAAAACATACCAAGAAAGGCTAGAGGAACTAAACATGTATAGCTTGGAGCAGAGAAGGGAGAGGGGGGACATGATAGCAGTTTTCAAATATATCAAGGGTTGTGATAGGCTAGAAGAGTGTGGCATTTTTCGAAGGAAGAGGTGTAATAAAACACGAAGGCATGAATATAAACTGGATGGTGGTAGATTATAGATCGATGGTATGACCTCACCTAGAATACTGTGTTCAGTTCTGGAGGCCATATCTTCAGAAAGACATAAATACATTAGAGACTTTTTTCAAAGGAAAAGGTGTAATAGAACACAAGAGCATGAATATAAACTTGAGGGTGGCAGATTCAGAGAAAAATGTTACTTCACTGAAAGGGTGATAGATAAGGGTATAGCCTGAGGTCGTTGAGGCTAACACAGTAGAATAGTTTGAACATGCTTGGGATACATATAAAGATATCCTAAATCTCAAACAAAATTAAGGGTAAATAGAGTCTAGGGAATGTATAGAATTAAATAAACAACTGGGCAGACTGGATGGGCCCTGTCATTCTTAATTAACGTTACTTTCTATGATTCTATGGTGTTGATAATTAAAGCAAATGCAATCTTTCAATAACCACTATTTCAATAATAGTTGATTATAGGGCCCAAAGAATATATCAAACCTATGATAATTCCCAGCTTGATACTCACTACAATCTATTATTACCAGCTCATAACATTTAGCATTTAGTGACATAATAAGGGTTATTTAATTCTGTATTAAAGCATGCAACACACTTATAATGGAATAACAAAGGGATTGCCTTTGTTTTACGGGTGTGGGTCTCTGGTTTGAATGGCTCTTCTTCAACAGGGCCGTTCTCTCATAGGCATTTCCGAAAGTGCTTGGGAAAACGATAGCTTCGGCCTCGCAATCAACAGGCAGCGGCGAATGGTAAGTATGAATCTAACCACAATCCTTTTCCTAATCCTATCCCTTACTATCTCCTTACATTATCCTAATCCTCTCTTTCCCGCAGGCTAACCCTAAGACTCCCCACCCCGCAGCCTGACCCTAACCTTTACTTCTCTGCAGCCTGACCCTAAGACTCCCCTCCCCGCAGCCTAATCGTAAAATTCCCTTTCTTGTAGCCTGACCCTAGTGCTCAACTCCCGTCTAATGTGGCGGGTCTGGTGTGCAACGGCGATATCCGATAAATGAACATCATGCTTACACATTTATTCATAAAAATCAGCTTTCGGTTGCCTGTATTTGTAAAATACTATTATCGGACTGAAGACTGAGAAGACTGTTTTTTACATACTGGGCATCTACTGCAATAGATAGAAATCGGCAGACACTGCTTGTCACATTTTCATTAGCATGTTCTTGCTTTACTCCACTTTCAAATTTCAATACCAAACCCCATTCCACCACTATAGGTGTAATGTGACATACATTTTCAATATGTTCAAATATATTTTGGTGCACAGTATGTCCAGCTACAGAGAAGAAGCTATCTATAGCTAACTATATGGCAGTGTATTAAGAGGGATTTTTGCAGGCTAAAATAGCATATAGAGGGTTTATTTTGGCCTGTGAGGATAGGCAGTGTGGACAGGGAGGTCCATCTTCAACAGCATTTCTTTCCTTTTTTAATCAGTGTTATGTAATAAAGGATCATTTTTATGACAAAACCATTAATAAAATGCAGTACATGTATATTAGTAAATGTGCATATCTTATCTCATATCTTGATACATGTCATTTGAAGTGTGTAATTAAAATTAACATGATGGCTAAAACACACACATATACACACAAGTTTTTGCTGTATACAAACTGTTACCTCTGTTGTAAGCTAGTGAAGCAGAAAGATGAATGTTATCATAGCCCAGTTAAAGTAGCAAAGGCCTCGAGAGGTTCAAGGCTTACAGTCTGTGAGGGAAAGAAGCTGACAGGCATCACTGGAGGTTTACAGGTTTCCTGTGTTTATTATAGGGTTTTATATACAGACATGACTCAGTAGTGAGGATTAAGTGTGTTGGGCTTTGCTGCCTTTGTATTGTTTATATCCTTACCCATCAGGTTTCTGCATCCATTCGTCAAGTAAATGATCTCCATAACAGTGCATCTTACCCTCTATAACTTAAAAAAGTGTGAGTTTCTAAGATTATTTAATAAATCAACTAAAACTTTTGAAAAAGAGATTTTAAATAAAATAAACAGACTTTGATGGCATTTATATATCACTACATTGTAAACAGAGGGAAGGGACAAACTATAGCCTCATGCGTGTTGGCATCAACATATAGGTTTTGTTTTTTAATTATTAGAATTAATTTTATATATAATACTGTTAAATGCATGTAAATGAGTATATAAATGGAACACATTGCCTTGTAATGGGGTGTTTTATTTATGTCACAAGTTTGGACTCCACCTGCTGTGTATATTGCTGTTTAACAGAGTGGCCTTCCCCAGTAACATGTGCTTGTTAACCTCTGCATGTCATGCATTATTGCTTTCATTTTTTCACAATCTATGGTATGCTAACATTGAGTGTCCTCTGTAGGCTGCTGCACGTAATACACACTGTTTGAGAGACGTAATTAGACATTTTAGAGCCTTGATGGATGGAAAACAATGATCATGCTAGAAAGTATAAAAAACAAAATGTTTGAATTGTACTGTATGAGTTATACATGTATTGCATGTAATTTGATACTAAATCTACCCTGTCTAATGTAATACAATATGAAGGAGAAACTGTAGGGTCAACAAAGAAGTCTGGGCTCATTTAAGTTTTAAAATAAAATTAAGTTTTTATTTTATGTATTTTATTAAATATAACTTTTTTTGTCTTAATGTGTCCTCTACATTTACTAAATTGCATTAATTGTGCAGGGCAAGATATATAAAATATTCAATGTTATTCTTGTGGCACAGTAGCACTGGAGTTGTGGCCATTTTATACCTGGAAGGCCAGACCTATAGTCCCTCTGACACAGATTAAGGCAGTCCAATTTTGACTGGGTCTAGAGGTGTCAGTGTCTGTATGTTAGACAGCACAAGTTACATTTAGCGAAATAGGGCCGCATCCAGACCTCACTACCTATTCTGCTTGTACTGCATTCATAGGGAACGCACATGGGGCTTATGAGATAGACATGGTGTGTGGGTATTGACATTTTTATCGTACAGTGTTGGCTTGGCTAAGTCCGTATGTGCGATCCAGTATACCGCTTGTACAGTGTTGCGAGTGGAATAATTAAGGGTGCCTTCAGCATTCTTAAATCACCTTGGCACAAAGAAGAGCAGGGGAAGTGCCCTGCTCTCCTACATGTGGTACTTAGAATACCAAATTCCATATGTTAGCCTCTCTTGGGGAGGCTAACACATGGAATCTGATCTTAAAAGTCTTGATATGGTCCATAGAGACAGTCTGCCTGGTAAAGCCCTCATCACCTCAACAGTCATTTCAAGAGTTTTAGCACTTTCTCAGTTGTGACTTAATGTCCTGAGTCTTCTTTAGACTTTCTAAGGATGACTGTCATTGACTTTCTATAGCTGGCCCTCATTGATTTTCTAGAGATGACGGTCAATTAATAGAAAGGCATTTAGAGCTACAAAAGACCTTTTTCCAAATACACTCAAAGGGCCCGATATACTAAGCTGCGGGTTTAGAAAAGTGGAGATGTTGCCCATATCAAACAATCAGATTCTAGCTCTCACTTTCCTATTACATACTAAAGAATGTTAGCTAGAATCTAATTGGTTGCTATGGGCAACATCTCCACTTTTCCAAACCCACAGCTTAGTAAATCTGGCCCAGAAGGATTTTCTGATGCAGCAGTAGTCTGCATTTTCATAGCTTGTGTGTTTATGTTTTATAATATTTTGCTATCAATGTATGACACTTGTTTTCTCATTAGACATCAAGTATTTTTTTCTCTTTACAATGAGATGCCTGAATACTATAAGTACTGTGCCTATAAACCAATCCAAATCAAACTCTTAATGAAGACAAATGCAACATGTGTTGAAACACGTTTTGAATGAGTTAGACAACTATATAAACTTTATTGTGAACATGTCCTAATTTTTATAGATATAGGGCTGGATCCAGACCTAGTTAAGTGCTTGAACTTAGTTACTCCTGGACTAAACCATGTTGATTGCAGGGGAGTCATATTTCATCTGTTGCAAACAGTATAAGAGATGAGAGGTGATGTTTCCTATCCCAAGTCTAAATAACAGTGTGATAGTAACGCTGGTCAGTATCTGTGTGCAGTAAGCAATTCAAAGATATATCCCTGCATGCAAAGAATACAATTAACTTGACTCCCCCTGAAATCAACATGGTTTAGCCCAGGAGTAACTAAGTTCAAGCACTTAACTA
>WWET01000782.1:307159-333481 GCA_011038615.1 Limnodynastes dumerilii | reverse complement strand
GTGATATGATACAAATATTGAAACTTTTAGTAAAAGTATCATGGATGAGATTCTGAGGATTTAATAAGGGGTTTGGGTGGGTCTGGGGAATATTTATTTTTCATCCTTTCTAGAAGGAAAGTTAAGAGGGATTTGGTTTGGTCTGAATTTGCAGCATGAAGTAAAGTAATCTACAGGTCTGTGCGAAAGTGCAAGGGCCAGTTCTTAGTGTATAATCAGAAATGTCTTTGCCTACACAAGAAGTGTAAAGTAGGTGTGCATACATTTTTAAGGTAAAATTATGAAACCCAAAATCAAACCAAAAAAGTTTTATAAAGTCACCATAATTATGTTAGTTTTCTAGATATGAAATGTAATATTTAAAGAAAGTCTACTAGTATTAGTACATTACCAATTGTGTGAACCTATTTAGGCTAATTTTTATCTATTAAAAATGGAGGGCCATATTCAGAGAACCGCATTTTCTCCAATTTCCCTGCATATTTTTAGCTACGTTTAAACTGCCCATGCGTAGTAACTTTTTATACGCAAAAAAACACAATTTAAAGCTGCCGCATGGGATAAATTGACCTTTGGAGATAATCAACAAATACAAAAAATTATAAAAAATTATTTTTGTAAATAAATATACAGTAAAAAATATACTTAGTGTGGCTGCAGCCAGGACAGGACTGGAGTCCTGCAAAACTCCTGAAAGGTAAATACAAAGAACAAGAAATATTCCGGCGCGGACAAACTACTAAGTATTATCAAAAAATAAACTAATTAATAAAAAATACTGGATGAAGTGGTCTACATAAAATACAAAATTTTAATTACTACAAACAATGGGCCCATTAATAAATAAATAATGACAAATGCAAATGTGGCTAATAAATAGCTATATGCTGAGCTTAACCTATGGGAAAAGAGAATGTATACAATCCCTAGAGTCCAAATGTTCTTTTTAGAACTCAAAAAACCTCTCAACTTTTTCAACACCGTCCAGTGTTGTGGAATAGCAAATTCCGGACGGATCTCTGAATACAGCCCGGAGACCCTAGACCCAGTGCTTGAGCCATAAGGTCTATGTAAGAAATGTGAAAATTAAGAACCAAGGAATGATCAATGAAGGAAGATGATAAATCACTATACAGAAATGTGTCTGTGTTTCTAGGAGACAGCATAGAATTTAGTGTAGATGGAACTGGAATATGTCTTTCTTGTGATAGCTTTCAATGCATCATTTCCTCTTATCTGAAGTGAATCATTTATAACAGAAACTGAGTAGCCTTTATTGCAGTATGCCTGTTACATTGTTTTCCAGTTGTCTCTGTGGAAAATGGAGAGGGTGAGAATTCAGGTGTGCATAAACTAGTAAGGTATGCACAGCCTTAGCAGATTCATCAGTTATGCCCAAAGGCCTTAGATCATACTACTGTGTGGTTAAATTTTTCTCACCATATTAATTATTAATATAATTAGATGGAATTCAGGCCTTTTTTGTAGGTTTGCTTGTTTTTTTTTTTAATGATCTGTCAATATAAAGATTTAACCTTATTTGTTTGCTTTTTTTAATATTGTAGTATCAAGAGAATGTCTGATGTTTATACTCTGTAAATGAGTAAATTTAGCTTGTTAGCATTGTGGATGTAAAAGTAGGCTTTTTCTTAAAGTGAAATTGCAGTGTTTCTAATCTTTTATTTACTCATTGATTCACTTCATTAAAGTGCAATTAAGGAAAATATAATTATATTTACAGTTTATTCTGGAACCAGAATCCTTTGTGGCAGTACATTGACCTGCACTCATCAGTGACAGTTGCTCCTTTGCAAGTACGAGAGATACATATGATAAATCTAAAACTAGACTTCACTTTCAGCACTATTACACCACCCAGTGTGCAGTAAGGAACTTGTCCCCAATATAAGAAACGACTTCTTTCTTTTTCTCTAATCACTGCTGATGTTTGTATTTAGCAACAAGTGAATCACTTAAAACATCTCTACACTGCAGGGGCAATGCTGAATATGGATACATTATGTATTCATGTAATGCAAGCGTCTCTGGTCACTAAGGCATTTAGCAATGATTTTCTGTATAGTTGTTTTGATGTTAGTGCAGTTTGCTCTATAACTTGACTATGGAACTCCTTCTTCATAGAATTTACACATATTCAACATTCAAGAATTAATCGGGCCTGATCCAGACTTAAGGTCGTTTTACATATACGCAAGCATGCTTGAGTTACGCACAACTTAGTATAATGCACTTGCTCTGGCATTCCTATGGCACGCATGTAACTTAGTTGATTTACGTGCTCAGAACCCTACCTTACCTTGTGTATCCCTGGTCGTACGTATAGCCTTCTCCTACGTAAGTGCCTAACCCAGCCCACACTGTACAATTGAAATGCCTCCCTCCTCCCACAATATGTATATTTGGCTTGTGTAGGGATGTCACGCCCCTTTCATACAGAGTTATGTGTAAGTTACGTGCGATCATAGATAAAATGGCGTGCGCATGTGCATTGCATTCCCACAGGCAGATGTACGCATGCAGCATGCATAAATTAGCTGCTGTTATTAAGTCTGGATCAGGCCCATTGTTTGTAAGGTTTCAGAAATATGTCAGAGTGATGTTTGTTTGCTGATGATACTGTTTTTATTACCCATCCGGAGTCTTTGTTAGTGACCATCCTTGAAATTCTAAATAATTAAAGTAAAGCGTAATAATACAAAATTAAATACAACCAAATCAGAAGCCTGGCTTTATTATCCTATAATAAAGAGACATAAACTGATGTATCACATTGCTCATTCTTTTTCATTCTAGTATGTTGATGCATATTTAATATAGCATAGTTTATCCAACTGTATTAACCTATGGTAACACTTCTGAGTAAAAAACGTTTACTGATGCTGTGATACAGAAGCTCTGAAGGACATCAACAAATTACATATTAAAAAGTGCAGTTTGGTGTTAATTGCTTTTATATAGTTTTCTTCTTACAGCTCCTGGTCTTTTCCTTTCATTCCCCCAGTATCTTAAATAAAGGCTATAATATGTTAAAGCTTTACACAAATATAGGTAACAAATCCCACTTTCATAACATGGTAGTTTTACAAAAAATAGTTCCTCCCTTTCTAGAAATGTTATCAGCATGTTTCTTGATGAATATGAATTTTATCCTATTACAAATGATAGTTTGAATTTCATTTAGCAGTGTGCATCCAGGTTTTATGTGTTCATGTGAATATAATTTGATAATACAAGTACAAAAAACAGTAACTATCGTTTAAACATCTTTACTTGAAGCAAACGTTTAACACCCCTTTTCTTCAACACAGGGGTGTATCTATAACTCTTTGGGCCTGATCCAGACCTACGCCGATGCGCTGTGCTTAGTAAAGCACAGCGTATCGGCGTGCACTCTCCCCAACACTCCCCCTGTGCAAGCGTTTTTTCCCTCGCTTACGCCAGCAGAAGGCTACCCTAACTTCAGCCGGCCTAAGCAAGGGAAAATACACTCGCACAGGAGCGTTTGGCCGCTAACCCCTCCCTCCCTCATTAAACAACCTCCCCTGCCCACTCCGATCTACCTGAACGTAGCGTTACTAAGGCACTGCCACGGACGCCCGATCCATGATCGGGCGTTGCCATAGCTACGCCGGGCAACATCTGCCCGGCGCATGCGCAGATCAGCTTTTAACCTGATTTTACGCTGCTGGCTGGCGTCTTAACCAAGTCTTCTTTGTCTGGGTATGTATGGATGTGGATATAATGACCACCAGGGGTGACTTGGGGACCCCCTGTAACCACACACACACTTCACAAACTCAAATACATTCTCTTTTATATATAAAAATTATTTACTTTGTCAATTTATATTTGAAACAGCTTTACCATTAGAGAATAAATAAAAATTTACTAACTATTTATAATATGTTTCTAAAATGATCTTTATAAACTAATCCTAACACACTATTAACATTTTTTATATCCAACACTTATATATATAGATAATATAGAGCATATCATATTACATTATAATAACTTTAATTCTATAAACTATAACCTAATTCTAAAGTACTCTCATCACTAAGAATAAATATGATCAATTATTATAATACACATACACTTTTTAGTCCACAGTATAACAATGCACCTCACTCCCTGGCCAGGCTGGTGTTGGTGCAATTAGATTACTGTTGGTACCTACTTTTCCCTTAGTAATGTGTAAATTTATAATCTCCATAAATTTGTATCTCCATTACACCAGGGCTTGAAGTGAGGGGGCATACGGGGGTATGCCATACCGTTACTTCAACCACTTATTTCATTGAAAAGCTATAAATCTCCATTCACTTCCATTATTTCTATATTTTCATACCACCACCTCTAGATGTCCATACCACCACTTCTAAATTTCCACTTCGACCACTGCATTACACAATTGATGCAAATGATATATTTTATAGATATACGTCTCTCAGTGTCTTATGCAGATGGTTTCCTTCCTACTGAGGATGATATCTCTCCCCTCAGATGCAGTTTCTTCACATACAATTTTCTTGTATTATAGACGCTTTACTCACAAAAGCCAGTCTCCAATATAGTATTCCTATATATATATAAGACTTTTAATAAATTAATCTCAATGTTATATATGTGGCTTGTCACAGATCAGCCTCCATATTGTTCTCCTCACACATAAGTCTGTCTCCCCTCACCATCACCCCGGACTCTTCTAGAAAAAAACGTTATTTCTCCTTCCCCAACTGTAACTGTCACTTTCCCATCGCTGAGGCCTCTGGGAAATGTAGTCTCATCCAGCACTGGCTTCTATATCTGTTTTTTAATCTCTGCATAGTGACGGGTGTTACACATGTATTGTTAATGATTTAATTAAGACAATAAGCAGTGCACTGCCATAAGTCATTTTGTGTCCACCTTTAATAAATGTATTACAGTATTTTAATGTTACCCAGCTGTAATATATATGAGCCTGTTGGTACTGCAAGTCCTTATTTAAGTCAGTTAATGTTGGGAAAGCAGTAGCTTTTTACCTTATAAATCATACAACTTATTACTACCATACTATCTTGTCACTGAAACTTGTATTAATTATTTTTATGCCAAAAAAGAAAAAAGAAGTAGCTTCTAGTTGTATCACCATCACTAACATCTTATTTGGTTAGACAGCAGATATGAATGTGTGTTTCTTTATTGATGCAACAGTACATGCTGTGGTATATTAGTCAATACAGTTGGCTTGAAATAGTTTGGAATGTGGTCGGAAACACTTTGAAGTTTGCTTGATTTTAGTGTGTGTACATCAGCCGCAATCCACAGAAAAGAGACTGGTAGTTTTATTTCAGACATACCAACATAATCAGTCATTTTATTGCACTAGTGTACTAAGTATAGCTTTACATGACTAGTTAAAGGCTTAAATAAGAGATCAAACATCAAGAGCCACACACAAACTGCAGTTGTCCCACCCAGCTAGATTTCATGGTCTGGAAAATGTTCTAGAATCACGATATTATCCATAGACAAGGCAGGATGGTGTTTTTATGAAGATACAGTTTATGGTCCCATGAACTGAATTTCAACACTGATACAAACGACAGCTTAATTGTGGCTGTATCCGTGCCAAAAATGGGCTTATTATGAATATTCCTATTGGAAACAGGTACTCATAGCAAATGGTTTTGAGAAATTACCCGTTCTCAATAGAAAGTTGTACTGTGGTGGGTTTCTTTGGGGATGGGCTGTGGCAAGCTGGGGAAGGTTAGGGTTAGGCTCATCGAACGAGAAGTTTCGGTTTAGGCTGCTGGACATGAAGGGTTAAGGTTAGGCTGATTGAAAGGTGAAGGTTAGGGTTAGGCAGTAGGATATGAAGGGTTAAGGATATGCTGATCGAAGGGGAATGTTAGGATTAGGCTGCGGACATGAATGGTTAAGGTTAGACTGATTGAATGATTGAAAGGGAAGGTTAGGGTTAGGTTGCAGGATATGAAGGGTTAAGTTTAGGCTGATAAAAGTGGATGGTTACAGAGTTTGTTAGGGTAAGGGTTTGGGAAAATATTCACTTTTGCCATTAGAGTAAACAGATCCTGATTACTCGTGATGTCCAAGCTGTAATCTCAGCATCAGTCGAATAATTATGACACTGCTACAGTGCTGGAATTCAATGTGTCAAATATCGGCATTTCGTATCGGCGAACCACATCTGTGTTTATGTTAAGAAAGGCACAGGTTAACATCTACTTTTAAAATAACCTAGTTTTCCCCCATGACATGATGACACAATTAGACTAGACTTGCTGTTCTAATTATGTTCATGCTTCCTCCCCCACAATACTTGACTTTTGTTAACTATGCATCTATATTCTTCACCTAGACAAATAACGCTGATTGAAAAAATGGTTCTATAAATTTATCCTGCAATTGCAATATTTGCCTGGAATATTTAAACATATAGAATAAGATGAGTCATTTTTCCAGAACCTCACCTTGTTAATAAAAAAATGAACATGTTACCTGTCTAGCTACTATACAAAAAACTTCTTCACTCTTGTAATCACCTCTTTTGAGGACTGTGTGGTCTTTTTTTTATCAATGGGAACTGCACCCCACATTATACAAAAACTCTTTTCTATCCTCCATCCTTGTTATAGCAATCACCAAATATTGGGTTCCCATGCAAAAATTAGTATTAACTGATTAGTTTTAACTGATGTACTTCTTATCACAAAACTTGCAATCATCAGTGAAAACGCAAGAGCCATTGCATCTTATGTATGATTGCATTGGTGTGTACCCAGCCTAATGTTTCTGACAATTACTTTACCTTGAAGTTAAAGCAAATTTGATCATGCTGCAGCTTAGTACTATGCAGTTCTGTCTGGCATTCACAGTCTACACAGATTTAACTTGGGTAATTATTATAAATAGTGAAAGTGAAGTGCATTATCACACATCAGGGGTCTATACAAAGGCTTGGATATCTCTGTGTACATTACAATGAGATAATTATAAATATTACTAGAAAACTACCCCCATCAAACAAAAACAAAGCAACAAAAAGCAGTACAAGAAATACAGAAAACAACATTATTGATGGGAATACATTCAAATATATTGGGAAAGTGGACAGTGTTGTCAGGGGAGGGTTAGGTAGGCCACATACATAAAAAATGTGATAGTGAGGGGGCCTAGAGATGCATGAGACGCTGATTATGAGTGATGGAACAATTTTACACTTGGTGTATAAATAAAATAAAATAAAGTGTAGAGGTCTGTTACATTATCAATATTTTCCTTGGGGCTTTAATTATGTGTAATTGCTCTGTGAGTAGCAAATGGCTCTCTACTGTATAATATTCTGAGGAAAAGAACTGCAATAATTATAAAAGAAGTACATCAAAACAATAGCACTTGGGTTGGATAGTTCTAAAGATAACTTTGACTCCAAAACTTTAATATTTTTATTATGCACAAATATATGTTTACACTATTGGCTTCATGATAACGTGGGTTAAATATTACTTGCATGCATTAAAAATAATTACCCTGTATCTACACAAGAAAAATAACTCAAGAATGCTCTTAAAAGAGAATAGTGTCTTGACTTTAACAATTGTATTTTCCATATAAATATAATTAAATGTGAATACCTCCACATCTGTTGTTTTCCCCTTCAGTCAAATAGAAATCTTCTGTCCTTCAAATATAAATGGCAATTAAATTATATGAATGGATGGCTGTGACTTGATATATAATATAGCTTCAACATAATTTAATAACTATGACCCCGGGGGGTGGGTCAATAAGCATTATGAAGCTGCTAGATATTGCAGCTGATATTCATCATCGTTGTTTATAGTTGCACAAGAAGACCATTACCTGCAAATGCTGCAAATATGCTTATCACTTTTCCCTTGCAGAGAGGGAACATCCTGTATGTATTCTAGTCTACTATCCTATATCAGGTAACTTTGGGCCTGATCCAGAGCTACGATGTTACACTGAGCGCTGTAGCGCTCAGCGTAACATTGCTGCTCTGGCCCACCACTCCCCCTGTGCGGGCGGGGGGAGTGGTGGGCAACATCTGCCCGGCGCATGCGCATTACAGCTACGGCCGCCGTACTAGCGACAGCGGCTGTAGCTCTGGATCAGGCCCAAGGGGAGTGCATAGTAATTACGAGCGCTTAAATATGCTACGTGTTGAAAGGGAATGGGAACGTAGTTCTGGATCTACCCCAAAGTGTCCAATGTAAGATCCATGTTGGTAAAACTGACCAGCTGGGAAAAGGAAAATATCCTTTGTCCCTGCTGATAAGTCTGTTATGTGCCATGTAAATTTATGTAAAGAATGAGGGGTTAGGAGGCCTTCTAGAGCAATGTCACGGTTAGCACATTATTATGGTACGTAGCTCTGGATCAGGCCCCTTGTCCCTATTCATGGTTGTTAATTTTGCTTTAAGTTATTTGATTGAATCTATTGTGTTATCAATACATTATACCTTCCTTCAAACCATAAATATAGATGTTAACTATTCTGTGCCAAAATGTTACAAACTTGTTAAATTTAGTAGAAACATTTTATGCTTTTTTGTTTTAGTTATATATGCATATACAGATCAACATATATGATGTCAGTGGTAAAGAAATCCCCCCCAATATACTGTGAAAACGTCTACCCATTTATTAATCCCCTCACTTTCCCCTCAGCTGTTATTGGCATAGAGGCCTGCTTTATATCAAGAAGCCTATTGTACTATAAATGGTAAAGGCATTTTTCACTGATTGTTAATGCTATAAAAAATATCCCTAGTGAAATGTATTTATTTAAATAACAAAAAAATAAAACTTTATGCTCATTATCTAAATTGAGCATGAGAGAGAAAAGCTGGTTTATTGCAAGGAAATCATATCTTGGTGGTAGGGGAAAGTGTTAATAAATCTAGAGCTTAGCACTAGGTACATCCCTGGGGGTGTCACCAAAGCCACACATCCTGATGTGATCAATTTCAGTTTCCTTTTGTATTATGAAAAGATTTAGCAGTATGAAGAAAGTTTTTTACTTATCCTTAAGAAAATTAGTCAAAGTGGAAATTTAGTGGCGGATTGGACATTTCAAAATGGTACTATGAAAACATAAAAAAGAATAAAAGTGATTTTAGTTTTTTAGCTTTTCAATTAAATTGGTAAGAGAAGTGACAGTATGGCATAGCACCTACATACTGCCCTACTTTAAGCACTGGTTAAGACAACACAGTTAAACATACTAGGATTGGGTGGTAAGCCAGATCTGCTATTAAACAGAGAATAAGAGCAGCTGTCTTTTTGTCATGTGACAGCATCACAACCAATCAAAGAAGGAGCATTTTGCAAATGTTTTATTTCTTAACACAGGGACTGTTCTGTGGAGGAAAGTGTTTTGTGGCTACTGGGTGAGGTATGGGTGACTTGTCGATATGTCTGTATCTTTGGGGGCATTTGGATAGGTCTGAGTGACATTTGCATAGGGCTGCATGAGGGTCATGTAGGTAATGACCTTAGTTAATGACCAGAATGAGCATTTTTTCTTTAATTTTATTAAGGTGCATGTTAAAGAATTTAAAATATTTTCTTGTAAGTTAGTGGAGTTGTAGTGTGTGTGTGTGTGTGTGTGTGTGTGTGTGTAAATAACAGATAGCACTAAATGACTTCATTTTCTAATGTGCTAATAGCCAAGGATCATACCATTAGCTACTTTAAATTCGGGAATCCTCTGCTAAAATAGCTGCAAAGTTGTCCTTGACCTGATTAAATACAAGTAAACACAATGACAAAAAAAAACCTCAAACCAAAACTGAGGACACTTAAATAAACAATTTGAATATCATTGACCATTTCCTGGCTGTAGAGTGTACATTAGGTCCCCGGACCGTGTTCACACCTAAGAAGCTCCTGTTTCTTATTTGCGTAGATTTAAGTAGAACTTACTACGCATGCGCAGCAGTTCTTTTTACGCAATCTATGTACTAATTAGGTACGTAGATTGACTTTGTGCAGTCTTTAAAGAAAGTGCGTAGATTCTTATAAAGAAAGGGGCATGCCAAGGCAGCCTCTGGGAATTCAAAGGAAGCGGGGCGGGTGGGGTAGGGTGACGTCCGTGCGTATTTTCCTTCCTAATAAGGAAAATCCGCATGGGAAGTTAGGGAAGTCCTAGCCTAGGTCCTCTTAAATGCCCTTGGGAGGGAGCTTTAAGCTAGGTGTTGATAAATGCATATCTGCACCTTCTTAAAGCTTTCTCAACTGTATGCCCCATGCATAGAGTGACTTCAGTGCTAGCAACCTTGGGCCTGATCCTGAACTACGCCCGCCGTCGCTTGGACGGCGAGCGTAAGCGTAAGATCGGCTTTTCAGATGTTGACCGCCGTTGCGTCCCCCAGCGTCCCTACGTTCAGGTTAAGGAAGGGGCCATACGCCCGCACAGGGGGAGTGAACGCCGATACGCTGTGCTTTAGTAAGCACAGCGCATCGGCGTAGTTCAGGATCAGGCCCCTTGATACTAGAAAACAGCAGCCTTCATGCATGTTCAGAGCAGTGGGACAGAATGTTGTGTTCAATCTGCCTGCAAAAAACGGGTATATGAATAAAGATAAATGCAGAGTCTAATATATTCTATAAACTTGCACTACAGCTGGGAAGTGCATAGAGGAAGCAGATGGGTTAATGTCTTTTTTCTCCTATGCCTGAGCCTTGGATCATAACAGATTATATATGAAAATCAATATAGTTAAAGAAAGGCTCACTGCATAAACAAACATTTTTAATAGCATATGATTTTTTTTGTTTTTGGAACATTATTTATTGCTAGCCTTTAAAACAGCAATTTAACACCTTAAGCTTCAAACCCAGTTGTTGTCACATTCATGCCAAAACATACTGCTTGATCCTCTAATTACTGCAGTGTTTGAAATTATTACAATACAAGCAAACATACTTGATATCTATGATAGGTTTGCAAAAATGTTAGCTACCACCTTAGAAAATAAATCCCTAATATATACCTGGGGCCAGATTTACTAAGCTGCGGGTTTGGAAAAGTTTAGATGTTGCCCATAGCAACCAATCAGATTTTAGCTGACATTCTCTATTATGTAATAGGAAAGTGAGATCTAGAATCTGATTGGTTGCTATAGGCAACATCTCCACTTTTCCAAACCCGCAGTTTAGTAAATCTGGCCCCTAATGTTTTTTTAAAAATTGGAGTCCTCCTTAACAATGTAGCTAAGTCAGGGTTGCCGACTCTCCAGGAATATCCAGGAGACTCCTGGAATTTGGGCAGTTCTCTCGGTATCCCAGGAGAACCAGCAAAGCTCCCTCAAGCCCCGACAAGTTCAATTACAACGGTAAAATCCCTAGAGTTACTAGGGATGGGCGGGGCTTGATGATGTCATCAAGTCCCGTCCATCCCATGTAACATTAGAGATTTCATGAATGATTGGCAAAGGCAGGGCTTAATGACACGATTTGCATAAATTATTAAGCCCCGCCCACTTGCAGCAAGCTATGGCTTCCCTCCGGGTTCTCCCGGAGGGAAGCTTTACAAAGTCGGCAACCTTGAGCTAAGTCCCTCATTATTCTAAACTGAAAATCATACCCTCCAACATTTTTTTTTATAGAAAATAGGTACACCTGGAAGGGCATGTCTGGGAAGGGGGCATGGCTTGTCCCATGAAGGGGTGTGGCTTTAATCTGCTCTCATTTGCATGTATGATAAAATCTCATTTTACACCTTGTTATATGAGCTGAGAACTCACAGGAGAGGGTCTTGTCAATTTAGCAGAGCTGTGGGAGTCTGTCCCTACAGCCAGAGCCCTAACTAGAAAGGAAAAATGGTGACCCCCTGACCCTGAATTGCAAGACAATTTAACCATAAATATTAATTTTCTGGTGCCCCCTTAAGATTTGCATGCTGGGCGATCGCCCCTCTCTCACACCCCTAGTTACAGGCCTGCCTGCTGCTCTGCTATAGTGATCAGATGCTGCAGGGCTGGAAGGTGAGTATAGGGGGGAGGGAACTGCTGGGTCAAAATCCAGTACAGGAGCCTTTTTAGCCAAACGGTACTGTACCTGCTAAATAGGTACAGTTGTAGGGTATGTGAAAATCCCTTCACCCCCCTACAATCCAAAGAATGAGGCAGCACACCTTATCACTTCCTGTCTCATCCCTGTGACTCATGACAGACTGACTGGTATGCAGCTCCTGGTAAAACTTCCCCACTTGCCTTTCTGCTCTTAATGTTGTGAGCCTTAAGAACATACTTATCTCTCTTAACTGTACTTTTCTAAACCGCCCCATTCTATCCCCTTCTGTTCCCCCCTCATCCACAATCATAGTTGCCAAGTCCACTTATAACAAGCGGCATTGGGCTTGTTTTTTCTGTAGTCGCTGCTTTTTTTTTTGCTTGTCCTGGGTTGCGGTTTTTGGCATTGGTTTTTTTTCCCCTTTTTATTTATTTCCTTTGAAGGTGTCTGCAGAGCAGCGGGGAAGAAGATAAAGGCCAGGTAAAGTATATAAGGTGTGAACGGGAGGGAGGGAAGTTAATAAGGGGTTAATAGGTTTTAAACAGAGTGTGAATGAAGTGTGAATGCATATAATGGTGTGAGCTAGAGCAGAGGAAAGCTTAACATAATAATAGGATAGGAGGAGGGGGATTCATTTAGTGTGTATTGCAGATGATAGATAGATAGATAGATAGATAGATAGATAGATAGATAGATAATCAGATAGGGGTATATAATTATAATATTTACAGGGGCGTAACTACAACCTTGTGGGCCCCATATCCGAATTTTTAAGGGGCACCTCTTCTTCTCTGCAAAGACATTGATGTCATCCCGTCAGCGTCAGTGCATGGAATAAAAGAGGAGCGGGTGCCGGATGAGTCTTAAGCAGCGGTGTAGATTCTTTCTCTGCAGCGCTGCTATAGAGAGTCACAGTGAATGGTGAGTCCTGCCGCTGTGACTTTCTATTGTAGTGCTGCAGAGATAGACTCCACAACACTGCTTAAGAAGCAGCCAGCGCCATCTCCTGGTAAGTACACCCTGTACAGGTACGGTGGGGTGATAGCTGGGCCACCAGGCCCCTTAAGCCACCGGGCCCCATAGCAATTGAACCCATTGCTCCCTCTATAGTTATACCCTTGTGTGTGTGTGTGTGTGTGTGTGTGTATGTGTGTGTGTATGTAATATTGACCCTTGTGTGTGTGTGTGTGTGTGTGTGTGTATGTGTGTGTGTATGTAATATTGACCCTTGTGTGTGTGTGTGTGTGTGTGTGTGTATGTGTGTGTGTATGTAATATTGACCCTTGTGTGTGTGTGTGTGTGTGTGTGTGTATGTGTGTGTGTATGTAATATTGACCCTTGTGTGTGTGTGTGTGTGTGTGTGTGTATGTGTGTGTGTATGTAATATTGACCCTTGTGTGTGTGTGTGTGTATGTAATATTGACGTCTGTGTATGTGTGTGTGTATGTGTGTGTGTGGTAAAAAAAAAACCTATACAGACGACGCAAACTATGTCCTGCTGGCGTGGGAAATACCAATTTTCATTGTGATACTTTTAAAAAAATCCCACGCTGGCAGAGGGTATAAGTACACCCCAATGACAGTAGAACTGTCATTAGTGCCAGGATGTCAGGAGGAGTAAGTAAGTATTTTTTTTATTTTTTTATGGGCATTTTATGGGCATTTTTTTTGGGATTAAATTTTTATAGGGACACTTGTGCCGTTATTTAGTTAGCTATAAAGAGGCACTTGTGGCATTTTATTTTCTTTGTAAAGGGGCACTTATGGCATTTTATTTTTTTAATAAAGGGGCACTTGTGGCATATTTAATTTTTAAAGGGGCACTTGTGGCATATTGGGCTATTTATAACAGGGGCACTTGTGGCATATTTTTTAATTTATAGAGGGGCACTTGTGGCATATTTGTCTATTTATAGAGGGGCACATGTGGAATGATTTATTTTATTTATTTTGATTTTTGGGGGGCACGTGGAGGTTTTCATATTTTTTTGAGAGAGGGCACTATGTTTATTTTTAAATAAATGGGCATGTATAGGGATTTGAGGCAGGGCATGCTGGCAATAGTAGTTCTACAAGCGCAAGCATGCCTTGTCATTCATGGGCATGCTTGTGTCTGTAGTTCCACTAGAGGCAGTATGCCCTATCGACCGGGACTTTATTTATTAAATTTTTTAACATAGGTTGCAGAGGGGCAGGCAGGGGAAGGTTTTTTTTTCCTTAGGTAAAAAAAATAAAAAACGGTCGGAGCAATTAAGGCTCCGACTAGTTTTTAACAAGTGGGATGTGCCTTGCACATCCGCATACTACTCTGAGTAGCACCCTACGTGCTATTCAGAGTGGGCTATAGGATGCACGGAAGTGCATCCTTGAATAGCCCGTAGTCAAATAAGCCTGTGCGATTCCGCATCGCACATACACGGAAGTGCGAATCCGGTCCTAGATCTCTAGCTAGTTGGGAAGGGATCACTTCCTGCTAAACAAGCATGTCTTTTGTATTTTTAACTGTACTATATTAAAATGTTAAATTTCAAAGAAATTAAGGAATTGCTTCATATAATATAGCTACTTACTATAATAATACTGTGCAGGTGGTTGGTATTCAAATCGAGTGACTTTACCCGATATATATTTAACACCTAGGTTTGACCTTGGAATTTAGGAATAGTTGGCAGCTTTGGCATTAGATGACATTATTGCCTGTAGTCTTTGGACTTGGAAATGTTTGCTGTGTTTCACATTTATTAGACAGCATTGGCGTGCCTTTTTTCTCCCGTGAACTGAACAGATGAAGAAATTGTAAATTCAATATACTGGAAAACTGTTGCTAGAAAGTGCTGTTTTTGTGGTAAAATCTATTTTGCACTAACATTTATTTTCACAAAGAAATGCGCTGTTGCATAAGTAGAATGTGGCTAATTCTTGCTGCTTTTCTAACCTTCCTATGGAATTGAGGGATATATTGGTAAAGAACCATTGGGCTGTTAGACATCCCATTTGCTGAAGCCCGTGGCCTCACTTAGCAATGTAAATTGCCATTGCAATAAATAGTAATAAAAGTATTTAAGTAAGCAACAATTTTTCAAAGATTCATCCATGCCTTTTTACATTGGGTATAGGGAGCTTTTAATGAAATGTAGTTTTAAATGCTGAATAATAGTGGTTTGGGTTTACTGAAAGTTTGTATGTCCTATTTTGCATAATCAATTACCTATGTTTTTACTTTTATTTCATGGTCAACACACTTACTATTGTTCATTTCATTACCGTTATGTCAATTAGGCAATTAGCAAATAAATCAGGGTAGACTTTTGGAAAGGAAACTTGTGACCTCTTTTCCACAACCTTAGAGTTTAATTATTTTTTCTCCCACAGGAGGTACAAAAAGTCGCAAACACAGTCAGCACCCAAGCAACTGATGGGGACTACAAGCCAACCGATGAAAAAGAGGAAACTTTGGCCGTGGCCGAGGTGGGATGGATGACATCTGTAAAAGACTGGGCTGGTGTGATGATCTCAGCTCAAACATTAACTGGTCGAGTCCTGGTAAGTTTCAATCAACTTTTAATAACCAAAATATTGACTTGATTTTAAAGTACACACAAATCCTTTACAATCATGAACTCAGAATGCTCACCTATATATAGGACAAAGACATTTTATTGCAGAAGTAGTAGTAGCCGAAGGGAGCAGATGGTATCCCCTGGAGACCTGCATTATTTGAAAGAAAACTTGCTAAAAAATGAACCAGATGTACAAAACCTCACAAAACAATATTTATTTAGGCATCAGCAAGCCATAGGCCAAAAAGGTTTTCCTGAAGTATTTAAATTTAGAGACGTTTATACTGGTGCTTTTTCCATCCATATTTTCCACAATAACTTATGACTAATACTAGACTCTTGCATTACAGACCTTCATTTCAACACTCCTCAGCAGTAAAATACAGTAAACCTTTCACTTCAGGGTGTGCAAGGTCATTGATTGGGTCATAAAACTTCTATATTGTTTATTTTATATGTATCTTGTAAAAGATCAATGTCTGTGTGGAAGTGCACATTCAGGGGAGGTAAATAACATCAGAAAGAGATAATACGTGTGGTACATTTATCCTAGTACAGTGTGTTCCTGTGTATCACATGATTGGGCCTTAATGGGAAATATATGATTATTATTCTTCTTTATTTATAATGGACACATCACTTGACAGTGTGTTACTGGGACAATGGAACAAATTTAGGGAAAGTGCCACCCCTAGGTACCACATAAATCTCCCCTTCTCTTTCTGTAAAAAAATGTTATTGTTATAGGAGGGAAAAACACATAATGCGTTAAGTGTGGGAAAGCAGTGTCATGATTTAGGGGGAGATCTGTAAAACTTGAACACAGAAATGTTTGCTAAGAGCACCATTCAAGCCTTAGGTAGGAAGGAAGGTAGAGTTTAAACTGATAATGGCTGGAGATTGTCCACAGGGCAGGAGTTGTGCTGGCAAGATCTTGGAGGTGATGTGTAAAGAGGTAATCAAGCATAATAAAACAGATGATAAGAAATTAATAATCTAATATACAAAATCTCTTTAACTGCACAAACAAATGCCCATGGTAATTTTCTCAGTTATTCACATCTGTAAGTATGTAGTGTTACCAATCTTAGGCATTACTAATGTCTTCTTCATCATCTTCATTAGTATATAAAGGTATTTTGGTCACAATGGTATATTTTCCAACTGATCAAGGAACGTAGATTTCACATTCTCACTATAGTTCACCTAATGTCAGAATGCCTTACATTGGGCCTGATCCAGACCTCCGTTCGCATGCGAACGTACGCTGATCGTAAGCGAAAAAGGCAGAAAAAAACGCACTGCGCATGTACATAGTGACAACTTCCGGTCGTACCAAAGACCTTTTCGTAGCGGCGATTCTGGCGTCCGCATTGTTTGCATTTTTTCCGACGACGGGGCATGTTTATAGTACAAAGTTAGTACGGACGCTGGAGTTAAGGAATGTAGGCGGGGGAGCCATTTAAATTGTACAGTATGGGCGTGCTTAGGCCGCTACGAACAGCGCGCCGATACGAAAATATGTACGAACACATGGAAAAGTTAGGGTAGGGTTCGGCGGGCGTAATGAAAGGAAGGTAAGGGGAGTGTCGTGGGAGTGAAAGTTTTTACGCTGCAGTGGTAATACGCTCCGCTCTCAAGCGTAGGTCTGGATCAGGCCCCTTGTTCCTAACTATCTCTTCGGCCACAATGTACCTTATGCCTGGGTTGTATTAACTAAGTATCAGATGTGGGTCGAAAGAGACGTTTTAAACACCACATTTCCTAGGATGGAGCTGCACAGACACTTCCTTCCCTGCAGGTAAGGAAGTCGATCCCTATTTCCCCAACCCTTATTCAAATTCTCACCCTAACCCTCCCTTCCCCGTAGCCTGACCATAACCTTCCCCTTCTATGCTCCTTCCCTTTCCCGCATCCTAACCCTAAGCCTCCCTACCCCACAGCCTGACCCTAACCTTTCTATTATGCGATCCATCCCCTCCCTGTAGCCCAACCCTAAGACTACTCTGGTAAAGTACATTCCCTCTCCTGCACTGACCTGGTCAGTAACTGTGGGGTTCTGTGGCAGGTCTGTGGCACAAATTTCTAAACAGGGACATTTTCGCAATAGACACAGCCGACATCTGTCAACTATGTGTATTGCGGAAATGCCATTGTCGCAGCGGTACACGGAGCCCCTAAGTAACTTGCTCATTTGCATCTACCAGTATTTTGGCCATCTGCCGTGCTGGAAACAAATTGCATAAAACTACATGAGCACAACTGAGAATCAAAATCCTTCTGAATGTTATTCTTGCATGTGCTACAGAATCTAACTTTGTAATCAGAATTATGTGGGACTAAATTCCCTTCCTGTAAACATTCTTGATATGACACAAATCTTCTGCTCAAACAGTACTAGTGTTTGTTTGTTCTATTTACTTTGCCGTGCTGTGTTAGAATTTTTTTTGACTAGTTTTCTTGTAACAGATTTATAGCTGACATTGGCAGTTTTCAAAATCATGTGACTTTCACTGAGCTATATAGTTAATGCTTTAGAATGTAGGACTCACTGCTTTCTTCTAAATAAATTGCTGTTGAATTTCCATGTAATCATCAATGCTGTGAGGGGTTAGTGAGTCTGTTCACTGTTTATTGGCGTTACTTTGCACTGTTTAGACTTTCTTGGAACACCAGTATGACACTTCCTAAAAACTTACTTTACTATGGTGGGAGCATCTTCAAACATTAGGTACCCTGAATACTTGGAGTGTGGAGCAGTCAATGTTCAATGGTCTTTAGACCGCGCTTACGCAATCTATGTACAGAAATGGTACGTAGATAGTGTAAATAACTACTATGCATGCATAGTAGCTCAATTCTTAAAACAATGTACGCAAGACGAAAAATACATAAATGTGAATCCGGACCTTAGACTGGAAATAGGAAATATAGCCCCTCATCTTTAATGCTGTTTGCAATAAATGAAATTCATTTCCCCTGCAAGTCAACATGGTTTTGCTCAGATGTAACTTTCTACCGGATTTCCCTAAATTTTTAAACTCTGGATCTTGTCCCATGTTTATATCAGATAGGGCTGAATCCATTTAAATTTAGGCATTAGGCATTGAAAATTAGAAAGCATTTTACGTTAATATAAATACTTTGCTACTTTACTTCCCATAAATTAATAACTAGCAATAACTCAATATTGCACAAACACATTAGTGTTTTAAATACTAAAAGCAATATTGATATTTGTTATACGTTCAAGACCTTTCAGCAACCAAGAAGTATGTTAATGTCCATGTCCATGCTGAATCAAATGCAAACATCTCAGTCACACTATGCGCAATGTTTAAGATAATTAAGGAATAAAAAAAATGTAGCTCTAGTGCATGCAGGGTAATGATGACATGCATTTGGGTAGCATTAGTCATACAGTGGGATTTATTAGAATCAAAGATCTAGTTCATAGATGAGCCATTATGAAGAGTAATTTTAACAATGTTATTGCTAGACTGTAAATACCACATAAACATTCCAAAAGGGGTTTCCAACACTTGAGAACATGGTCATATATCAGCAAATTAAGCAGTTTGTGAGGTTTGCCTTTGTTTGTTTGCTTTTAATAAACATGGCTAATCATATTTTGGGTTTTTTTTTTATTCACTTTTTTACACTTTCTTTTATACTTTGCAATGCAATAAATAGTTTTCTAACTTAGTACATGAGCTGGAATATTTGCATTCTGTTAAAAAGAAAGCTTATTTTCATGGTCTCATAGCTGTATGCTAAAATTATTTAGGCTTTTAAGCATTTTTCTGGTAACCATATAAATGCAATTCTAAAATGAAACCTTATACCCTGAAATCAAAATAAGTATTGTTCTTCTGGGGTTCCATGTGCTGCTGCGAAAATTGCATTTTCGCACTGCACATAGCTGACAGATAATTGTCGGCTGTGTCTATTGCAAAAATGTCCGACATTGGTGCAACAGACACGCCGCAGGACTCAACGGTTTCCGACGAGACGACTGGACAGGTTAGTGCAGGGGAATGGATGTACTTTACCAGGGTAGTCTTAGGGTTAGGCTGCGGGGAGGTGATGAATGGGAGAAGGGGAGACTTAGGATTAGGCTGCAGGGATGTATGGAGCATAAAAGGGGACTCTTAGGGTTAGGCTGTGGTGCAGGGATGGATCGCATAAGGTGAAGGTTAGGGTGAGGCTGTGGGAAAAGGAGGCTTAGAATGCTGGTAGGGGATGGAGCATAGAAAGGGAAGAGAGGGTTAGGGTAATGGAAGGGGAGGGTTAGGGTTGGGGTTGGGGAAATAGGGATAAGCATTTACCTGTCTGTGCAGCAGTGCGGAAAGTTTCTGTGCAGCTCTGTCCTCGGCAATGTGGTGTCGAAAATGGCCCCTTTTTGAAGCGGTGACCCATACCTGTTTTTCTGCCATTAGAGCTCCATACTTTTTTTTACCAATTTGAGAATCAGGAATCAGAATTGGTTGGCAAGACCGTTGGCAAAATATTTAACAAAATAAAATATATATTAATGTTAAAATTAAAACAATTAACATCTTAACATTTTAGTCAGCTGTGGAAGATTATTTCTCAGGCATATGAGTACTGAGTACTTTAAGAATAACCCAAGAATGGGGGGTGTGTGATTAATCCCTATAGTTATACCTTATAGTTTGAACTAAGTCGACAAAATTGAACACTGTGTTAAAATATCCTTCTTTTAGCCTTAAGTACCATTAAATGGTACATTATGGTTAGGATTAATCAATGCTTGTGGTGAAGTGAACCTGCTCTGCCCTGTCGATTCCATGTCCATATAAATAAGGTGATATATCAGTGGTTAGTTGTTTGGCTTATATGATAACATTGCTCATATTAAAGCATAAAGAACCAAACATAATGTAAGAAATCAATAACTGGGAATGTAATACAATGCATCACTCTTGCAGGTTAATCTATTTTGACATTTTGTTAACAAATGTTACCAGCACACATTTAAAGATAAAATAAGAGAAGGTATATGGATCGGTTTCAGTGAAATGAAAACACTCTGCTTAGTTTTGTTCTAAAAGAGCAAAGCTTTAACAATTAGTCTGACACAGGAGGAGAGGGCTTGTGATTTGAAAGGGGTTCTCTTTCTTCAAACAAGATTTGGGGGCTCCTGCAGCTCAGTGCACAACAGCAGGCCTTTCAGTGAAATCCGGATCCCCGCTGGCACTTGGCACTCTGCTTTGCCACCCCATGCCTGCTTTTATTCACAAAGCTTGCAGCACACAGAACGGAGCCCTTTACTTCTAAATGTCAACAGAGCTTTAGACATAATAAGCAAACCAATTACAGGCAAGCAAAGCACTAAAACAGGAAATAACCTAAAAATGTCACCAATACATAAGGCTGCAGAGCATTGCACACATATTTAGCCTATAGATAGATTTGGGATTATTTTTTTTTGGATGAAATACCAAAATATAAAAAAAAAAAAATTTGATGGAACTGGCTGCAAAACTAGAACTTCATTTATAGACTACTGACACAAACCTCTGCGTTGGTCTTCTATTTTTTTTTTATCCATGAAATTCTTGCCATTGATTTATGTTGGAGTCTAATAGGCCCTGCGCATCTGATGCTGCATTGAAAAATGATTTAATGTCAATGGTGCAAGAAATTTGTTACCAATAGCAATAATGCTGGAAATGAATATAGGGACATATATTACATGTGCCCGGAAACCCACTTCTAGGCTAATGGTCTGTTAAAGATCTTGCAAAGCCAGTATTGTAATTAATTTATCATGATGCACATGACAATGTGCTAAACTGTATTATATACCACTACAGCTGTGGGTAGTCATATTAGGTGACCGTGTTTTGCAAACTTGTGCAGAAAGCTAATATGTGTATTGGTGCTCACATGCCTACAGACCCCATAGTGAAGATGTTGGATGGCCTTTTGCTGTCTTTAGTTAATACTACAGTGCAGAATCCCTTGCACTGGTTTGTTTCCTTGGTTTTTGGAATGACTCTTGCTACATCACTGGTGTATAAAGTTATCACCCATGCCCTTCTACAGGCAAGATTGGCCACCCTCCTTTACCTATCTGTGTAAAAGGGAATCTCTTAAAGCCTCACCTTCTTTATGTCCATCCAAATAAACTTTTAAAGAATAATTACAGCTAGTACACTAAGCGCTAGATTTACAAAATTTCTCAAAAAGAAAAATGGAGATGTTTCCCATGGCAACCAACTAGATTCTAACTCTTACTTTCCTATTACATACTAGAGAATGTTGGCTAGAATTTTCTGGATTAAGACAAAATCAGAGATAGTTCATTTTCTTAAACGTAAAACACAAGAGCCAAAAATTCCTCTTCCATATTTTGGTCTGTGTGCTGATAGCTGATCCTTTTCTACTTGAAATTCAGCTCTTGGAGCATGTGCAGGGAATGAGAAGAAAATGAGCTTTGGTCTTTTTAATATTTATATAGTTTTCCAGTTAAAATCTCTGTCTGGCTGAGAGAAAACAAGCAACTTATTACTAATATTAAAAACATTGGCCTGGATAACCACCAAAGATTTTTTTTACTTACAGGCCTAGTTTTACAATCAGGGGTACTACACACACGTAGTAAATATTTTACGCTATCTACGTAGCGTTTCCTTGCATAGATTGCATACATGCAGTCTTTAAAGGCTACGTAGATAGTGTAAAATAGTAACTACGCGTGCGTAGTACCCCTGATCGTAAAACTATGCACGTAAGTTAAAAAAAATCTTTGTTGTGAATCCGGTCCCCTGTGTGGCTCTCTGGATGCTAATAGGGCCACATGTGAATCAGGTTGCCCATCACTGTACCAGACAATCTTATAGTTGTGTGTATGTTGTAAGGTGTTTGTTTAGAATCAAGAACAACTTGAGTGAGAATGAGAGCAAGGGGTAATGGGAAAGAAATGGAGAGATAAGGAAATGCACATGGAATAAAAATGATGTGAAGATTAAATAAAGGAAAGGTTGCCGATGCCCAGTAGACACTGCAAAAATCATTAAGACATCTGAGTGTCAGATTCAAATATTACATTCACACAATATGAATAATAAAAAGGGTCGCTCTATTTCAGCTCTCTGTCACTTTTAAGTTCCACCAATTTAAACACATTGACAAATGATTTGGGAATAGAGCATTCATTGCTGGCTATTTAGCTAGACAGCAGCACATAGCTCAGCATCTGTCAAGTTAGTGCAGCTTAGAACCTAGAGAGGTTTGCTAAAGTTTTGGCCCATTGCAGGCATAGGCAACCTGTAACACTCTAGATAGTATGAAACTACAAGTCTCAGCATGCTCCAACATTATAACAATAGTTAATAGTTGGCAGAGCATAATGGTACTTGTAGTTACACCACACCTAGGACTAGATATACTAAGCTGCGGAAAAGAAAAAGTGGAGATGTGGCCCATAGTGTGAGGTCAGGCCATGGTTGGTGTATTGATTCGAGCATTGATTTTGGGGTTGATCAGCTTTTTTCTGGGCAAATATTAGAGACAATATTAGAACTTGCATGTAAAGTAAAGGTCAGCTCCCTGTCAAGGCTAACTGCAAGTACAGTTTCTTGTAAACAAGAACTGGAAGAAACTAGTTGCGAGACAAGACACATTTTGCTGAGAAAGCTATAACGATTAGGATGAAGCCCCCCTTAGAAACTAACAGTTTCCCCTAGTTATGCCCAGCTATAATGAGCAGAACCAATGAAATCTTTTGTATGTTGATGTATAATAAAGGCACTCTGGCATTGTTCATGTCAGAGCTGTGTTGGATACTGTACTCTTCTTAGTGTCTGTAGCTCTCCGGCTAGCCGTGGATCGAGGCCTACTCATGTGAAGGGACCAAGGTACAGGTGACCCTGTACCCCCGACAGTATCCACCTATAAACACCATTAACCTACTTGACATAAATTTCCAAATAACATTTCCGTTTCACACCCATTTAAATTAAACACTCATCGCACCAAAATGTCCTCACACGTAAATGAGATTATTATTAAAACTTATGAAAAATTGGATAGAGCACTTTTGTCTACAAAATATATTAGTATTAGACTACCAACATTTTAAATAATATTGGATCGGATCACAAGGATCTGAAAACTGCCTGTTTGATAATCCACACAAGCACGAGTGGTGCATTACCAGGATTCAATACTGGATGCAGAGGATCTAGATTTGTCTTTTTACTAATTCTGACAACAGGGTGGGACAGAGCAGGAAGCAGAATCATTTAAACTCTGTGGGAGGGGAGAAGGGTCCAATAAGTACAGTAAGAGCTGGTTTCAGCCCTCATACACAATCCAGATGTCTGCACTGTTCTCATTTATTGTGGGGATGGTGCAGAAATCTTTAGGTAGGGTCTGCCTAGCTTAACTCCATACTATGTTCCCTAACTCATAACAGCTTCATCCATTGAAAAAAACAAAAAACCCACATTTTTCAGAAAATTGTTATGTAACACCTTCATACACTTATACACATAAATCTCTTTATTATGATATAGCTTTGTTTCATAAACGATGTGCGTCACATGCATTTCTGGATTTAGAGAAGTCACTGTAGGCTTCCATTATGTATTTACACATGTTAAACACAAATTTATAGAGGAATCTGTATTGAACACACACACAAATGGGATGCAAATCAGACATTACTGCAGCTCAGATGGATGCTAGTAATAGCAGTGAGTATCATGCCTAATAGTACTTAGTTTGGATGCACCAAGTGGTTTATCAAATATTCCAAATATTATTCACAGTTATATTTATGTGATGATTTTCTTTGACCACTAAAAGAAAGGCATTATTTATTAATTATTTTAAGAAAATGATTTATAGTAAAGTTATGCATTCCTGTATTAGCAATGAATAAGTTTAGAAAATCTTTGCTATGCTGAATAGGTTAATGTTTCTCCATTATTTCTAAGATGCTAATGGAATCTGATGCAAAAAGTATATTCCTCTTGCTCTTCCACCAAGCTGTCTCTTCTACCAATGAAACAATTAGCATAATTGCCGCTCTTTACTTAATGAGCAAACGACTATGAAGCTGCACTTTAGCTATTAATGACCCAGATTTCACTTTATGTCTTACTGCGTTGCTCCATGCTGCATACGTCAATGGGCCTGACACCTAAGACATTCACTATCCTTTTTATGCTATGGTTTTTTTTGCTTTATTTTGCCTATGCCATACTGTTTGCAGTAATATTTTCAAAAGAGCTTATTTTTGCAGCCAAGTATTATCCTAATGCATATACAGAATGTGTGGGCTATATTGCTTTTATGGTCAGGCCTACTTTTATGTGCTGCTGTGATATTCACAGCGGACCGGATTCAGAGATTCGTGCCTGTGCGATGCGGAATCGCACAGGCTAATTTGACTATGGGCTATTCAAGGATGCACTTCCATGCATCCTATAGCCCACTCTAAATAGCACGTAGGGTGCTACTCAGAGTAGTATGCGGATATGCAAGGCACATCCGACTTGTTAAAAACTAGTCCGTGCTTTAATGGCTTTTTTTTTTTCAAAGTTAAAAAAACGCCTTCCCCCGCCTGTCCCGCCACCGCAACCTATGTGTAAAAAATAAATAAATAAAGTCCCGGCCCACAGGGCATGCTGTTGGTAGTAGAACTACAGGCACAATCATGCCCATGAATAACAAGGCATGCTAGCGCTTATAGAACTACTATCGGCAGCATGCCCTGTCCCAAATCCCTACACATGCCCATTTAGTTTAAAAAAAACATACACTGCCCGCTCCCTAAAAATAATGCTCCACGTGCCGTAAAAAAACATACACTGCCCGCTCCCTAAAAATAATGCAAAGCTCCACGTGCCGCTACAAAAAAAAAAAACATTCCACAAGTACCCCTTATGTAATAAAAACCAATGCCACATATGCCGATTATAAATAAAAACCAATGTCACATATGCCCAACATACATAAAAACCAGTGCCACATATGCCCAACATAAATAAAAACCAATGTCACATATGCCCAACATAAATAAAAAACAGTACCACATATGCCCGACATACATAAAAAACAGTGCCACATATGCCCAACATAAATACAAAACAGTGCCACATATGCCCAACATACATAAAAAACAGTGCCACATATGCTCTAACATACATAAAAATCAATGTCACATATGCCCGACATAAATACAAAACAGTGTCACATATGCCCCAACATACATAAAAATCAATGTCACATATGGCCGACATAAATACAAAAACAGTGCCACATTTGCCCCAACATACATAAAAAACAGTGCCACATATGCCCAACTTAAATACAAAACAGTGCCACATATGCCCTAACATACATAAAAATCAATGTCACATATGGCCGAAGAATATTAAAAAACATTGTCACATATGCCCCCTCAAAAAATATCATGTAAAAAAAAATGCCCATAATATTGCCAGAAAATAAAAATAAAAATCCTTACCTGGTCTGATGGGGGTCCAGTCTTGTAAGCTTTTATTCCGGGGGGACTCTTGGCAAAAAAAAAAAACCGCACAACGCTCGCACTGCAGGACATCCCGACGCTAATGACAGGTTTACTGTCATTGGGGTGTATTTATACCCTTTGGCCACTGCCACAAGTATCGAGAGAACGAGAATTCAGTCTGAATTC
>WWET01000782.1:293469-307145 GCA_011038615.1 Limnodynastes dumerilii | reverse complement strand
CCGCTCCCTAAAAATAATGCAAAGCTCCACGTGCCCCCACAAAAAAACAACAAAAATACATTCCACAAGTGCCCCTTAAGTAAGAAAAACCAATGCCACATATGCCAATTATAAATAAAAACCAATGTCACATATGCCCAACATACATAAAAACCAGTGCCACATATGCCCGACATAAATACAAAACAGTGCCACATATGCCCCAACATACATAAAAATCAATGTCACATATGGCCGACATAAATACAAAACAGTGTAACACTGTTTTTATGTATGTTGGGCATATGTGACATTGGTTTTTATTTATGTTGGGCATATGTGGCAATGGTTTTTATGTATGTTGGGGCATATGTGGCACTGGTTTTTATTTATGTCGGGCATATGTGGCACTGGTTTTTATGTATGTTGGGCATATGTGACATTGGTTTATATTTATAATCGGCATATGTGGCATTGGTTTTTCTTACTTAAGGGGCACTTGTGGAATGTATTTTTGTTGTTTTTTTGTGGGGGCACGTGGAGCTTTGCATTTTTTTAGGGAGCGGGCACTGTATGTTTTTTAAACTAAATGGGCATGTGTAGGGATTTGGGACAGGGCATGCTGCCCATAGTAGTTCTACAAGCGCTAGCATGCCTTGTTATTCATGGGTTGTGCTTGTGCCTGTAGTTTTACTAGCGGCAGTATGCCCTGTTGGCAGGGACTTTATTTTTTTATTATTATGTAAACATAGGTTGCGGCCGCGGGGCAGACGGGGGAAGGGGTTAATTTTTAACTAAACAGGGCTTTTTTTACATTTTTTTTTTTAGCTCCGTTAAAGCTTTTCTCATTTAAATATCCTGGCACACCCCCTTTTGCAGTCGGAATCGTATGCTGGCGGATACCATAAATTCCGCCAGCAATCCGACTTCCTTCTGCATTTAGCGCATATGCGGTTCCTTAAAAAAGCATACTCTGAATCAGGTCCAGCATCACAAACTCTTTTACCTCTGGCCACTTGAGCAGATCCTTGCTGTTTTCAGGCAATCAGGAAACAGCTCTCACTGCTAGCTGTCTTTCTGTTCTCCTGAGTGTTGCTAAGCAACCAGAATGCTATTAGCACAGTCAGGCCTACAGAAGCTACTCCAGGTGCTAGCATGATTAATAGGTCTCTGTTAGGCTGGTGCCTAATAACCAAGACACAGACCACTCAGTGCTGGGAGGCTCTCCAGCTCAAATTGGCTGTTCAGGGTTTAAATACCCAGCAGAGAAAAGTGTTCTGGTCCTTTCCTGGATAATCTGTATGTGTTATTGTTTTGCTATTGCTCTTGTGTTTCCTTATCTTGTCTGTTTATCTCTGGCCACTTAGTTACTTGCCTTGCTTGTCAGTCCAGCAGGGTTCCTGTTTGTTTATTGTTCTGCCTGTCTTTTCAGTCTGCTGTAGTCTATGGCCCAAATTCATAGCTGCACTTCCATCTTTTTTTCAGACGGAAGCGAAAAGGAGTACTGCGCATGCTCAGATCGGGAGCGCAAAAAGCTAGGCGCAAAAAATAATTTTTTTACAAAAATAAACCCCTTCCCCCCCGGTTTTGCTCCCACCACAAAGAGTAAACTAAATAAATAATTCTGGCCCAACAGGGCATGCTGATTCTTGTAGAACTACCAGCACCAGCATGCCCATGGATGCCAGGGCATGCTGGTGCTTGGGGAACCACAGCCCACTGTGCCATATACATGTCCCCATAATAAAAAAAAATCATTATAGTGGTGTTAAAAAAATACCAAAATGCCCAAATGTACATAAAAAATTAATAAATACATACTTACTTGCTCTGATGGGGGTCCAGTCTTGTAAGCTTTTAATCCGGGGGGTCGGCCTTGGTAAAAAAATAAATAAAAAAAAACTTCTTCACCGTCGCAAACTATGTCCTGCAAGCAGGACACCCCGGCGCTAATGACGGTTTCACTGTCTTATACCCTTTGGGCAGTGTCAGAACTCTCGTTCTATCGACAATTCTGACACGGTCCAAAGGGTATAAATATGCATGCTTGCAGGACATAGTTTGCAATGGTGAAAAAGGTTTTATTTTTTGCCAAGGCCACCCCCCCGGATTAAAAGCTTAAAAGACTGGACCACCATCAGAGCAGGTAAGTATTTTTTTATTCATTTTTTAACGTACATGATTCTACAAGCCACAGCATGCCCTGTCGGTCCAAAATGATTTATTTATTTTACTAATTGTGGTGGGGGGAGGTCAGGGGGAAGGGGTTAAGTTTTTTAATTCTGGCCAAATAATCAAAAAACAAAACAACAGGCCTGCGGTTGGGACAATTAAGGCTCCGACTGCTTTTTTTTTTTTTCCAAGGCCGGTTTTACTATGAGCAAATCAGAGGTGTATGTTTCTAAAGGAACACCTTTGAATAGTACGTTTTAGCGGATCTGCATTGCGCATCCGCTAAAACTCTGAATCAGGGCTTATGTCTGCTTCCCTGGTATCTGTTTCTTGCTATTTTGTACCTGCCTGGATCCTGTTACTTTGGGCCTGATCCTGAGCTACGGCCGCCGTCGCTAGTACAGCGGCCGTAGCTCTAATGCGTATGCGCCGGGCAGATGTTGCCCGGCGTTACTATGGAAACGCCCGATCTATGATCGGGCGTCCATACGGGCAGATGTTGCCCAGCGTTACTATGGAAACGGGGGCGTTGGAGGGGACGTCCTCCAGCGTCCCAACGCTCACGTTACTCCTGGTGGGCGGGGGGAGGTAAGTAAATCAGGCTGGGGGGGTGTGCTAAGAGGCCATACGCTCCTGTGTGAGCGTATGGCCCCTTCCTTATGCCGGGCGAAGCTAGGGTAGCCTTCACCCGGCGTAAGGAAGGGGCCAAAAGCCCGCACAGGGGGAGTGCCAGGGGGGAGTCAGCGATGTAACGCTGAGCGTTAGCACGCTCAGCGCTACATCGTTGATCTGGATCAGGCCCTTTGTACCTAAGTACCTGTCTGAACCCCGTTACCTTGTATTTGTATACCTGCCTGGAGCACTGTTACCTTGTACATATATGCCTGTCTGGACTCTGTTACCTTGTATATGTATATGTGCCTGGATCCCCATGACCTTTTATTTGTATACCTGCCTTAACCCTGTTACCATGTATTTGTATACTTGCCTGGATCCCCATTAACTTGTATTTGTATACCTGCCTGGATCTCCGTTTATCTTGTACCTGTATACCTGCCTGGACCCTGTTACCGTGTATTTGTATACTTGCCTGGATTACCTTGTATTTGTATATTTGCCTGGATCCCTGTTACCTTGTATTTGTATACCTGCCTTGATCCCCAGTACTTTGTACTTGTATACCTGCCTGGACGCTGTTACTGTGTATTTGTATACTTGCTTGGATTACCCTGTATTTTGTATATTTGCCTGGATCCCTGTTACCTTTGATTTGTATATTTGTCTGGACCCTGTTACCTTGTATTTGTACACCTGCCTGGATCCCTATTACCTTGTACATGTATACATGCATAGATCTGGTGTCCCTGTTTTGTCAGTCAGTCCTGTTCTCGTCTCTGTGCAGTTTGTTTGTCCTTGTCCTCATTGTACCTTCTCAGTTCCTGTCCTGTTGCGATGTCTGACTCTCAAACCATTCTTGCTACACCGGAGGCCGAAACCTGCTTGGTGCCTGCCGCATGAGTCTATCCCCACCATCAGGGGCTCCAGTAAAGACCTGGCTCCAGCTAGATTCCGCGCCCTGGTGATAGCCATAACACCTATACCATGAAGTCATTGATTGTAAATAGCAAGTATATTAGCCTAACTAATCATACAAAACCAACAATTATGTTCTTTGTATAAAAAATGGGGGGAATCATAATGACAGGTTCTGAAAAGATCACATTCACACAAGATGTATAGTGATCATCATGTGTGTTAGTGGATGGTTGGTATGCATAGCAATAATCCTTAAACACAACAGAGAGCCACCATTCATCTGGAAGATCAATAACTGTACCGATTTTCATGTAACTGTGATTGTTCTGGCAGAAACCTGTATCTATCAAAGACAAGAGCAGTAGATGATTGATTCTGATGGGCTTGGAATTTCTTTTGAGTTCTGTTATGTTGGGTGTCTGTTGAAATAAAATGTCCGGTAGGAAGACTTTACATCGTAACAGATACGGTATCTGTTAATTTGCATAGCTACTACTGGTGCCAAAAATTGTACTCTAGAAAAACTCATTGCATAAAATAAGAACAGCCACTGTTGCACTGACTTTTTGTGGCTAAGTGTATAAGGATATACATTACACCACGCAACACTTGCTGCAGTAAAACCTGTCATTGCACTTATAGGTGTATATTTAGCACACTGATATTGCTTGGAAGCCCTTTAACCCAATATACACTGTTTCACAAGCACTCTTACAGGGAATAGTTGGTAGCACATCCCAGATGTGATGATCAGGATAAAGTGGCTTTGGAATAGAAATTGGTATCAGAGCAGGAACAGTTTTTAAAATCCACATTTTACCTCAAAACAGAACTAGTAAAATTGATATAAAAAGAAAATATAATCATTCACATCTCGAATAATAACACATTTCTTGATTACTATCAATAATTGTTTGTTATAAGTTTAATTCTAAATAACCAACAGATATAGCACTAAAGTTATTGTTAAATAACTTCCAATTATTTTGAAAACACCCCATGTTCCAATTCAGCTGTATCCTGGTCCTCATCCTATTTAACCTACATATTTACTACCAAGTTTAGGGTAACAAAAGCTTCAAGTTCTACATTTCAGATATTATACTTGTACCTGTTTCTGTATAAAATTATTGGCTTGGGATTCAGCCTTTCTCTAACCCCAGTCTTCCATTCATGAGCACAAACAATCACTACATTAAATATGTATCACAGGAGAGAATCACATCATGGAAAGCAGCCCAAAGGGACTGTCTAAGGGAGTAATATGAATTCTGGCTATTGTGCAACAATACAGTGAGAGCATGACGGACACAATGCGATAACTGAAGGAAAAGGAAATCTTCTGCCTATGCCTTTCTAGGTTACTGAAGGGGATAAAAGAAAGTGCATATGGAACCTAGGGCTATTAGATTACTTCACATACAGTGGAACCCACAAGCTATTGCACTCTAACAACAATTACATTTAAAGTGTATGGAGTCTGATAATCTTGCAATAACCTTGCGATAGCAAAATGGACTTCTTATACACTTATTTTACTGTCACTGTAGTCACTGAGGTCTAACAGGTGCTATATATCTTTCCATGTCATCATACTATGCAGAGGTGTTCACACAGACTGAATAGCATAATATCCTCTATATTTATGGATACCCTCTCTAATTCTTGGGGCCAGATTTACTAAGCAGCAGGTTTGGAAAAGTGGAGATGTTGCCCATAGCAACCAATCAGATTTTAGCGGACATTCGCTAGTAAGTAATAGGAAAGTGAGATCTAGAATCTGGTTGGTTGCTATAGGCAGCAACTCCAATTTTCTAAACCCACAGCTTAGTAAATCTGGCCCTTAAACTAAAGAGAACTAAAATAGAATGGGGAACTAATCTAATAAACTAATATATAGGAAAATGTTTATTGTTCTTGCTGGCAGCATTAACTAATCAATAAGCAAAACTCTTTACTCAACTAGCAATCCCAGCACAAGTGTCTACTTCTGAATTATTTTGTTTTATGTGGAAAAATGAATTTAGCTGGATGTGACATCTAAGAAGCACTAGTTATTGCAAATGCATGTGCTAGAAATGCATGCCTCAGCATTCTGAACCAGCCAGAATCAATAGAAAGTAAAAAAGGAGGAGGAAGTTGTAGAAATGATTGGTTATAGTGAGCTGCCAAGTCTCATGTGAGTATGCCCTGAAAATTAATGAAATGTAGTTTACTCGTAAAGACAGGGGGAAAGGAATGGATTCACAGAGCATTAAGTTCCTGAGAATCAGGAAAAGTAAATGTGGCCAAGTTTGTATTTGCAGGTGTCTAGCATGTTTCATACACACATATAAACAGCATTATGTATTATGCAATGGTACAAACATTATAGCCCTACGTAACATTTGGGATGTATACTTAAAAATGTCATATCTTCATTATTTTGAATATGGAACAAATGTTGTTATACACTTTTTATTATGTTGCTATTTGAATTTAGACATATAGGGCCAGATCCAGACCTACGTCCGCTTGCGTTTTTATGGCGGGTGTAAGTGTAAAAACGGCCTTTTGTATTTACTGCGCATGCGCGGGGCAGATGTTATGCTCATGTTACGGTATGAGAAACTGAGCATATGGGCCTTGATCGTAACAGCTTCGTATTTACTCTCGAGGGGGCGGGCCAGGCATAACGATCTCCATAATTACGAATCGAGGGTGGGGTGAGGCATTTAAATCGTACAGTGTGGACGTGCTAAGCGTTGTAACTATGCAATGAGCTTACGGACGCACGCGGTTATGCTCAGAAAAATTAGGGTAGGGTTTGCTGAGCGTAAGAAGGCAAAAGTAATTACGACCAAGGGGAGTGCTGAGCAAAGTGCATCGGAGGTACGCTGGCGTAAATAAGCTACGCACATGAGCGTTTCATAAGCGTAGGTCAGGATCAGACCAATATTTTATATTCATGTTGTAGATTTGTGTCAATAACCAGTGCAGACTTAGTGACACTTGTTTTACAATACTAAACGACTTTCTGTCCCGTCAAGCATGCCAATTTATGCATACAAACTACACGTTATATTGGCAGCTCTGTGCGTCTTTTACCCCTATTGGTTTTTCTGACACTATGACATCATTTGGTCGCTAACATTGGAAAGTTTAAAAGATGCGATCCAACAATGTCTTGTAGTTTGCAATAATCGAGCATAGTTGGTGCAGAGTACACACTCGCACAATATCATTCCAGACATTTGTTTATTGTGTGTTTGGAACAATAATTGTATGAAAAATCTCCAGTGTGTACCCAGCATTACTCACTCTATATCAGATCCATACCTCTGCCTATCAGCTGAATTCCATATGCTAAGTGCCTAATTCGGCTAATATTCTGGCAGCGCGCATGTGAGCCAGATGTTACGGTATGGAAATTCAGTCACACGGAACTAAGATACACGCCTACACTCTGTAAGGTGGGCAGGTAGGGAGAGCATTTACATTTTACAGTGAGGGTAGGTTTTAGTGCTTCTCTGCTTCCGTATAGCTGTTCCACAAAAGGGGACTTAACACTGCTTTATGGCAGCATAAGTGACCTAAAGTCTGCACAAGAGAGGGGAGTTCACGTTCCTCTTCCCTGCAGACAGACAGACTTCTGTGTGTATGGAGGTCAGGATCTGGTCCACTGTACTCTATATTATACCTATCAGCCAGGGCGGGCAGGATGTGGTAAGGTGGGGAGATTAACTGCAGGGGGACACCAGGCTGGATAGGTGACCACCCCACTCTGCAGTGCCGGCCTCATGCTCTTGAAATTGCCACCGCTGTTGATCTTTGCATGACGCTCTCACCACTCTGGTGAGAGTGCCTTACAATGCTTACCAACGGTGACCATTCGCTGTTGCTTTTCTGCTGTGTCTTTTACATTGCTTGATAGGCAGGCTGAAGCAGCGCGGTGTCACTGCCGATACTTCAGGTCCACCCTCCCATATCGGTGTGGGGCTCCGGTCCCAATGGACGATTTTCGAAGGGATTGCAATCGATCTACGGCGCACTGAGCTTTCGGTGCTCCGAAAAGTGTAATAAAAAAAGTCCCCCACTACTTCCCCTAATTCTTACCCTAACCCTCCTTCCTGGCAGCCTGACCCTAACCCACCATTTCCCACAGCCTGACCCTAACCCTCCCTCCCAGAAAACTTAGGGGGTGAGCTATCGGAGCTCCCTTGCGTGTGAGGGGAATGGACTCCCCTTGCCAGTACTGGCGTTTGGATACATCATGGATATGTATTCGGAGCTCCAAACATAGCAGTAGCATCCGGTCCAGTGCCCTTAAAGGTTTGGGTTTATTTTTCAATAATACGTTTTTAGTTGCCAAACTAAACTTTTCCAATAAAATAATTTCTTGATTTGTATTGTTATTTAAATTTAAGAAGGTCTGAAAATGGTACTTATTCCTTTCCTGTCTATCTAGCTTCCAGTTAAAAAAAATTCAAACTAAATAAAAAGTTAAATGTAAAAAGTAAAATCAAAATATCTCTGTGAGATGTTTACTGTGACTTCAATGTGTTTCCCAAATACCTAACTTAGTAAACAAAGCATAAGCCAAAATGCAGGGATATGGATATTTACATACAAGTGGTAATGATTCAAATAGCAATGTAATTAAGTAAATGTAAATTACATTGCTATACAACAAAATAAAGTATTAACCTATATGTCAATTATGTACATTAGATAACGTAGTGAATATGTTTACTTTTAATTGATGATAATTATATCATGAGCTCTGGAGCTCCCTCTAGTGTTTAAATTGTATATTGTTTTAAATTTTTCCAAATTGACACAACATGCTGAATATAATATAAATATAAAAATAATGTTTACTAAACTGAATATATTAATAAAACCATTTATATTAAAGGTAACGGAATGGAACCTAATGAATGTTTAAGTTTTGTACTTTAGTGCAAGTCAGGTGTTTCAGATTTGATCCTTTAATTTAAGGGCTATTTATTTGAAATTATTATTTCAAGTTCTTTCCTAAAACATGTAAACACAAAAAAGTGAGACGTTCAGTCTAATGCAATATATGCATATAGTACCTTACAGCAGAATGGGTGGTTAGAACAGTGTGGAAAGTCCTATCCAAGTGTTTATGCAATTACTTCATAAGATCATGCTGTAAATTAGCATCAGTTCTATCCTTGATGTTCTGATCCAGCCCTATGGACGAAGCACGTACGTAATTCTCCTTTCTAGAAGGTTGTGCACAAGAAAAGGGCTCTGTCCACCCAGACATAAACATGAGGGGACAGGTCAGGGGAAGCCTTGTTATGATTAGGTATGTGGCCATCCCCGCTACGAGGATGGCCGTAATGACCACAGACGCCCGTAGGTCTGGATCCAGCCCAATGTCAGTACTGATCATGAAAATTTGTCCTTAAACTCTACAGAAGCTGGATGAGGTTCTTTAAAGATCTGTTTACTTCATATGCCTTTGTTTGCATTTTTTGCACGCGGAGTACCATTCTTCATCAGACTACTGTACGTAGTGTACGGAAGCCTGCCGGTGGTATTAAGTAAATCTGGCCTTAAAAGAAGATATACAGTTTCTACAAATATAACTTCTCATTTGTTAACCCCAGATCTTGTTGTCTATATACTATATGGGCCTGATCCAGACCTACGCTCATGATCCGCTCATGTGCGTAGCGTATTTACGCCGGCGTAACTCTGATGCAGTCCGCTCGGCACTCCCCTTGGTCGTATTTACTTTTGCCTGCTTACGCCCAGCAAAACCTACCCTAACTATTCTGAGCATAACCGTGTGCGTCCGTAAGCTCATAGCGTAGTTATGACGCTTAGCACGCCCATACTATATGATTTAAATGCTTCATCTTCAGACAGATGGATCGCCTGGTCAGGTAAGTAATGGTGTTCCATGTTCTTATGGTATGTGTTACAGTCAGCCAGGAGGATTCTCACCGGGGCGCAGAGTCTGTACCAGCACCAGGTCTTTGCTAGAGCCTCTGATGAGGATAGTCTGGGCTGCTGGTCTGGTAGGTCGTGGCCCCCGGCGATAGCCCTCAAGGGGTACTGCAGCGAAGGTGCCTGCACTGGAACTGACTCATAACCAGGAACCCTTGCACAACAAGAAAACAGTAGGCATACATGATGTTAAGCAGGAACCCAGGCATACAGGATACTGCTAGAACACACGGACCAGATACAGAACTGAGCAGGGTAAGTATGCAGGGAAACAGCAGGAGGTGGCTACAATGTTGGACTGATTCATGCCAGGCACTACACACTGGAGATGGACACAGTGGACACAGTGGAGATAGAAACAGAAGAGCTACACAAGGTGAGATGGAGAACACCAGGAGACTAGCACTAGGACCAGAGCTTGGGGCAGCAAGCTGTAAGGAAACCACACAGCGAAATACACACTGCAGATATGGTACACACAGCGAAATACACACTGCAGAGATAGTACACACAGCAAAATACACACTGCAAAGATGGTACACACAGAGAAATACACACTGTAGAGCTGGTACACACAGCGAAATACACACTGCAGAGATGGTACACGCAGCGAAATACACACTGCAGAGATGGTACACACAGCGAAATACACACTGCAGAGATGGTACACACAGCAGTATACACACTGCAAGATGGAAAATACAGTGGCACAACAGAGCTCTGAGTAGATGGAAAACTTAGAGCAGGTACAGAAAGTGAGAGATAGAAAACTCACAGCACTCAACAAGGAGGACCCTGTACTGGACAAAGGAGCCCAGCTGCACACTGAGAACCACAGACAGGGCAGACACCAAGACAGAGGCAGGCAAGGGTAACAGAATTAATAATAATTATTAGACAGCTGAGGGAAATGAGACACTTAGCCTCAGAGGGGGAACTTCACTTTCTGCTGAGGGCTTTCCTGCTGCGTGTAACAGTATGATGATTGTTTTTTGTGTGTTTTTTTTATATGTTTGTCTTTTTTGTTTTTCTATTTACATGCATATATATCCTAGCGGCCTCCCTTTATACAGTATACCCTCCTGTTCACCCATAATAACAGCTATTAGGGGGAGGAACAGGGGGTATATGGGGAGACCACTGGAATTATTAGAATAATGACATTTTTACATGCATTATTATTACTCTTGGAGCGTAATGAAAAGTAAATATAACACCGTGCTGGCCCGCAGTAAGATGAACCGCCCAGCGAGGTGTTGTGATGTCCATGGCGATACATGCTTTGAAAATGAAGTGAAAAGTGCTTAGTAAATTAAGCCCTTTGTTTCCTCCAGTTCTGTTTTAAAACACTGATTTGCCTTTGGGCTCTCAGCTGCTGTCTCTATATCAGCTGTCTTTATCTCACTGGCTCTGTCTGTGTTTCTCTCATTCTGTATCTCTGTCTCACTCCTTCCATCCTTTGCTTTCTCTCCTTGATGACTCTATTGCTTGTCAGTTACTTCCCCTTAACCACTGTAACTGTCGGCTGCCTCAGTGCATTCTCTGCTGTCTGTTTGCTCTTCTTGTGCAGGCAGACTTTCCAGCTCTGTGGCACACTGCGTGCCATCTTTCGGCAGCAGAATGTTGGCTGTATAATAGTTGAAATGCCTTAAAAAGGGAGGGTTAGGGTTAGGACTCATGAAAGGAGGGTTAGGGCTTAAGAGAAAGGTTTAGTTTTAGACTGTGGGACATGGAGGGTTAAGATTGTTTTAAAAAACTGGGAAACAAAGGGTTAGGGTTACAGGAAGGTTAAGGTTAGGGGTAGCAACTAAAGCTTGCCTTTCGAAATAGAAATTTTCAAGGCTTCGGGAACAGCAATACTGCCGTGATCAAGAATGTAGACTGCTAGAAATTCAACTGCCGTACGATGGTCAATCAAAACCATCGCACCTGCAAACCACACCCATAACACCCAGTCCCTGCATCAATTGGGGCTTCATATTTATCATATAAGAAGGAGGAAGACTGCATTGACCATGGCATTTAATACTACCAAGGGAGCATGTATAATAATGCACTATATTGTTCTGCCCTTTACCTCTGGAAAGTATGCATTTATCTTTGTCATAAAATAAAATGAAAAGAACAAAGTGTGAGAAGCACTGGTCAAAGAATAAAAAGACTAAATTAATGGACCCATATTAAATAATGGGGTGCATATACTTGATCCTTGTACTTGTAAAGAAAAAGAAGGATCTTATCGTATTGCACTGTATTTAGTTCTTTTATAATACCAAAAAAACAGCAAATCAACCAGTGGGAGGAATCAGGAGGAGTATGGTATTGCCCTGAAAAAATAAAACTTAACCTTTAATCATATTGCATACAATTTATAAATAACTATTAAGAAATAAAACCATAGGCGACAATATTAAACAAATTTTGTTCTGCTGATACAAATAAAGTACCTGATTGACTAATTACTGAAGTTGCATAGTTCACAAAATGGTGTTTATAAGCGTCAAAGAAGAGACTTGGAGCAGATATAGTACCAATACTTGTATGTTAAATTCAATACCCCTGTCAACAATGGTCATGCATACATTGAATTAAATAAGTGTACATAAAATTCCCTTGATGGATCATTAATTTGACTGGTTATTAAACAATGCTTGAGACAATGGTACAGTAGGGTGAGATATCACAATCACATTTGCATGACATAACATTTGTTATAAGACAAGGTTTAGGCTAAAGAGGATATTAAGTATCTGATTGGACACAAAGGACCTGATTCACACTTAAGAATCTTCTTAAAATAAGAAGTTAAAGTCACTCCTAAACCATGTTGATTTCAGGGGAGTCATATTTCATCTGTTGCAAACAGTACTAGTGTTGAGAGGTGATATTTCCCAGCCCAAGTCTAAATAACAGTGTGATAGTAAAGCTGGTCAGTATCTGTGTGCAGTAAGCAATTCAAAGATGTATCCCTGCATGCAGAGAATACAATTGACTTGACTCCCCCCGAAAACAAGATGATTTGGCCAGGAGTGACTTTAAGTTCTTATTTTAAGAAGATTCTTAAGTGTGAATCAGGTCCTAAGTGTCTAAAAGTGGCACAAGTCAGAGAGATTAAAAGTAATGAAAATCTCCCTATATAAAAGCCCACTCTGCTGGCCCTGAATAATAGGTGCCTACCTGCCTCAGGGCAGAGCTTCGCCTCCAGCTAAAGGCTTATCTGCCCTTCCTATTTCTAAATAGTGCCCTGATATCTAGGTGAAATAGTAGGAAAAGAGAGAGTGCGCAACAAGGCAACAAAATCAGCAGAAACAAATAATAAAACGAAGAAAAGGAGGCTGCCGATGTGCACCTCGGCAAACTTCTTACCACCAATGCGCGTTTCGTCTGGGGGATGGCTTGATAATTTTTTCAGGGCAATACCATACTCCTCCTGTTTCCTCCCACTGGTTGATTTGCTGTTTTTTTGATATTAGAAAAGAACTAAATACAGTGCAATACGATAAAATCCTCCTTTTCTTTTTCTTCTCTTTATCTTTATAAAATAAAATAACAACATACTGTCCAAAATACATCAAGTGCTAAAGTCATGTCCTATTAATTTATATTATGATTCGGGTTTGTAAAGGTAGTGGCATAAATCTTGGACATCAAGCACACTAGACCAAGTCCTTATCCATTTTTATTTAGCAGAGAAATAAAAATAAACATTAAAGCTAATTTCTTGCCTCTCTGGTTGTAACAAAATACAAGACTTCCCTACTGTCAAATAAAAAAAACATTGGTAGTTTCAATAAGTATTGGCCACTTGCAGGTTTATTCTCTCAGACTCTGCACCCCCTTTGTTTTGAATGATGTAGGTCAAAAACCTGTTACAAATGTACGTGCCCTCAAAAACAATGCCAGTGTTGCTGTCAGTGACAATGTAGAAACAATTGTTCCAGTTTTCTGACCTAAGACATCTCTTAAGTCAGAAAATACCTAGAAAATGGCAGCTTAGCACAGTCATGCCCATATTATATATATAT
>WWET01000782.1:279616-293172 GCA_011038615.1 Limnodynastes dumerilii | reverse complement strand
AAGCACGGCCATACTGTACACTTTAAATACAACCCCCCGCCTACATAGCGTATTGCAGACGTATTTTTGACTCACGGAAAATTGGCACGCACACACGTAAGGATTTACGCGACACATACGTGAATGGCCCATACGTTCACATTTACGCTACGTTACGGAGCGTATATTCTATGATGCGCAGTACTTACCAAAACGCAGTTTTACGTGTCCGCCACGCGTAAATTCGCTCACAAGCGTTGTTCTGGATCTGGCCCATGATCTGTACAGTGTTTTTATGATCTCAATTCTGCTTAGCTGTTATTATATCTGTTATTATATCTCCACACAGTAGCTGTACATTTCCATTCAGAGGTTGAAGTAGACAATCAGAAGTGGCGGTATGGACATATTGAAATAATAGAAGTGAATGGAGATTTATAGCTTTTCGATTAAATCAGTGGGAGAAGTGACGGTATGGCATACCTCCGTATACCCCCGTATACTTCCAGCTCTGTTTCCATTTGTATAAAGGCTGCTCAGAATATAATAGACAGCATTAATTATCTATAGGAGACCATTCACCTCCATCTTCCTTTCAGAGACAGCAATGCACTTAATGACACACAGAGGCTGAATCTGCAACAGCTGCATAGAGGGGAAGGAGAATAAGGAGAATTTCTTTTCTTTTAACCAGACAGCCACAGTTATAGAAATATATGTATTTAATGAAAATAAACAAAACAAATAAAGGAAAGGAAAGTATTATGCTTATGGGGCCGGATCCTAACCTACGGACGACTTACAGACACCCGAGGTCAGACCGGGCGGCATCGTGGCAGGGATTCCACGCCCCGTGCGCTCCCTGCTGTTGACAGTAAATCTGGACATTTACGTGTCCAGATTCCTACTCTAACTTTTACGATCACATATGCGGCCTAACGGCTGCATACCTGATTGTAACGGGGCTTCCCCCACCCCATCCCCTGTTAGCATAAGCACAGAACACACATTTATGGCATTGTGTTATTTTATTCAGCGTTAATTAAATTGAATTTGGATCCCTGTAATGTAGTTTGGCCAAATTGCTTTTCTACTCTTCTGACTGTGGGTTTAGGAAAATATTGCTTTACTATTTATGTCCTCCTTGGTAATCATAGAGTTAATGAGAAGTGTCCTCTTTCTTTCTGCACCATTGTCCTACAGATGGTAGACTGTGATAAGACAAGATACTATTTATCTTTCTGATAAACATCTATACCCGTTGATTGTATTTCCTAGACACTTGCTGAAAGAAAGCCCTTCATAATAAATGAGATGTAGGATATAGGGGTGTAATAGAATAAAAGAATTGCCCTCCAGCGCTAGAAAGAACAGTGATAATTGCTAATTCTTATGTGTCCTAAAAGGTCATCTTACAACATGTTCTTTACATATTATTTTCAGGGCAGTGCCTTAGTGTTTTCATGTGTATTGTAAGTTTTGTGTTCTTCTGAACAGCGTATTGTTTAAAAGTATGCACTTGTAATTGAGGCTATTGAAAAACAATTCTCTGTATCCTACCAATAAGGTAGAGAATAAATAAAGACACCTTTTAATGTTAATATGTTTCAAGGATTGGCTGTTGCAAAGCTGAATTATATATAGAAAATAAGTGAAGTATTTATACTTAGCCAGATACTTTCATCTTACTCTCTTACATCACTTTGCAGCAGTATTTTCAATGATAGGATGGAGATCATTGTCTGTCTGAGCTAGTGAAATTTCTCTGTATTATTGCATTATGTGGCCTGATGGAGTATACCATTTGTGTTGTGGTTAATGAAGTGAACCAACTGACTCTGCTTATTGATATAAAGGTAAATTAAAAACAAATAAAATGAATACAAATTTATAAAAAAAATGAATTAAAAATAAATTTAACAAAATAAAACAAATGAAATGAAACAAAAGATTATACTAGGTACAAACATCAAAGGCTTTGTCCATCAATACATGGGAAAGCCAGTGATGCCAGTGCAGTTCAGATGACTTGCATTTCGTCATTTTGACATACATTAGCCAGATCATTGTATAATAATGTACACATGGAATCACAAGATAACTCTGGGTTGAAAACAACTTTTTAGCAGTGTGGTCCAATAAAAATGCAGAATATTCTGAAATAGGGCAGTATATAGGAGTCTATTTTAAAAGCAGAGAAACTACCAAAATATGAAGCTTCATATTTTATCTGTTTCTCTGCCATTTAATATTTACAAAACTTATCTGAGCTGATCAGCTTTTCCTCTTCACATAAAACCTCTGCCCCTATAAGTTATTTTGGGGGTGAGGTGTTCATGTTGCTCGCTGGGTGGTGTAAGACTTCAGCTGGTGTTACTGCTTCTATCTACTCAGATTCAATCCCACACTCCTCCTCCAGGGCAGCGATGATTGGTTCTCCTCTGTCTCATGCATCATGGGGCAGAAAAATTAAAACAATAAGCACTCATAATACTTTCACACTGGTGGTTCAGGGTTATCATCTATCTATGAGGAAGAGTGTAAAATGTGACCGGGAAGCATACCTTCTAACTGTCCTAATTCCAGCTGTCAGGTTGTTCCAGTTGTCCTGTTCACCTTCCAGTTTTTCCCGATAAACTAGACTAGACTGGAAGCAAAGATTTTTTTTTTATTATTGTCCCGTGCTGCATGACAGAAGGGCTTGAGTTTGGATGGGACAGGGCTATGTTTGGGTGGGAAAGGAGGCCAAGTTTGTGCAGGACTGGGCAAGGCTTATTTATTCCACGTTCGATCTTCCAAACAGTTGGGTGGTATGGGAAAGTACAGTATAAGTTGTGAGAGTCATTAAGAGATTCTACTAATCAATTACTAATTTCTCTAATATTTTTTTAGAATCTCTTAGGTGCCACTCACCACCTAGGTACAATACAAAAAAACAAATCTTATTTCCATCCTCCTAGGTCTTTAATCAGTGCTGCTGCAAAATGATTTTTTTAGAAGAAGAGACAGCCAAAAGCTGATTTTCGTCTGTCTCTATTTTGAAAATACTGCCATTTTCGGAAATTTATTTATGAATGGGTAAGTATCCCGATCATCATACTTACCCATTTATTCTTTGGAAACCCCGCTGCAGACCTGTCGCACTTGCTGCAATGACCGGAGAGGTGAGTAACACTCTCGGGAGATTTAGGGTAAGGCTGTGGGGAGGGTAGTTTTAGGCTTAGGCTGCAGGGAGGGAAGCTTTAGGGTTAGGCTGTGGGGAAGGGAGGGTTAGGGTAATGAAAGGCAAGGTTTAGGGTTAGAGTAATGGAAGGAGAGTGTAAGGGTAATGGAAGGGGAGTCTTAGGGTCAGTGTCTTAGGGTTAGGCTGCGGGGAAAGGAGTCTTCGGGTCAGGCTGCAGGGAAGGGAGGGTTAGGGTTAGGCTGCTGAGTAGGGAGGCTGAGGGTAATGAAAAGGGAGGGTTAGGGTAAAGGTTGAGGTTAAACTCACAAATCACAGCAGCGCCTTCTATCTCCCGTGCATCAATTACTTTGCCACTGTGGGGCAAAAGTAATCAATTTCCTATCCAATTCATAAGTGGCTGGGAGTGAACAGCCCTTTCGAAAAAGGGCCATTTGCAGCGGTGACCCACGCCTGTTTTTAACGTGTCTGTTAAAAAAAAAGAATGTGACAGTAGTCACCTAATATTTTAAATCAATTGCCCCATTGCAGTAACAGTTTACAGAAATGCCCTTATTATATGCCCACTTTAGTGCCCCCAGTTTTTTTATGCTGCTGAAACTGTAGTGAAATACTAAGAAACGCCCTTTCAAAAAAGAAAAAGGCCTTTTTTCTGCCATTATTTATTAACATCAAAGTTAAAACTGACTAATGCTGGGGGTTTTGAAAATTCATTTAAAACGTGAAATATAAAAGTCCCACAACACAAATACTGGTAAAACAACTGCACCTTGGGTGTGGGGCTCCAGTCCGAAAGTCCCATTTTCGAAAAACCTGATTCCTTCCAGCCAGTTGTGAACTGGCTGGGATTTTGATTGCATATGCCTCGAGGAGGCATTGCAATCGATCCACAAAGCACCGAGCTTTCGGTGCTCCGAAAAGTGTTAAAAAAAAGTCCCCCACTAATTCCCTTAATTCTTACCCTAACCTTGCCCTGTCACTACCCTAACCCCTCCTTCCTGGCAGCCTGACCCTAACCCTCCCTTATTTGGAGCCTGACCCTAACCCACCATCTCCCGCAGTCTGACCCTAATCCTCCCTCCCCATCAGCCTGACCCTAACCCTCCCTCCCCTACAGCCTGACCCTAACCCCGCAGAAAGAGTTTACTCACCTCCGGCGATAGTGGCGGCGGAGGTGTGGGGGGAGTGATCTGCTGTTTCCGAATGTGAATGGGTGAGTATGCCGAACGGTATACTCACCCATTACAAAAACAAACAAAGTAGAAAAGCGTAACCATTCGAAATAGGGACATCCGAAAAGAAACTTTCGGATATGCCTATTTCGCAAATGGGACATTCATACCGGAGAATGACAACGCTGCACCTTGTATGCGTAAGTGGCCTAACTTTACTAAATCTGGATCCGGTCCATTATTATTATTATTATTATTATTATTATCATCATCAATTTACGCTTTATATGCTACAAATTTGTTTATTATTTGCTATTATTTAGTATGCATACTTATTACTGTGGATACAATTATGGCTAGATATATGCTTTGTTGCAGTTACAGCGATTTGATGCTGTCAGTTTGTGTACTGAAATTGTGATCTATAAAGTGATGATGTTTTCCGTAAACATAACCCAGCATTGTCTCTTAAAGCCTCCAAAATAGCTGCAGTTGAACAGCACCCACTCTCAGTTGCTGACATGGAAGCATGTCTGGGAGCAGCAGCTGAAAGGGGGAGTTGTTCCACAGCAGCTATTTTGGAAGCTTTAAGGGGTGCCTCCTGAGGTAAGTTAGCTCTCAATTTAAAAACATATATATCTGACCCAACATTGGGACTCTCATTGTTAGAGTTAGGACCTAGTGCTAATGGGCCGTATGCAGAGCATATTGCAATGCGGCCGGAGTTTTCAGAAAAATGCTACTGCGCATGCGCAGTAATTTTGTAACTTAAAGACCGCGTATATGCAATCTACGTTGCAAGAAGTAACGTAGATTACGTTATTAAATTCTGCACATGCGCAGTAGCACTTTTCTGAAAACTGCAATTGCGGCCGGAGCTCTGCATACGGCCCAATATGTGTAACAGACGATTGACAGAATTATATAGTTTGTTACTGGTTAATGGCAGTGTTGCTGGGAAATTTTCTTTCCTTAGTTCTAAATACTTTTATTTGCAGCTGACACCTATATGTACTCTGTATGTGAAAGTACAGAGTACTCTGTTTTATAATTTCTGTGGTACTTGGTACCTCCCTGTACTAATCTGGCTATCTCCCTTACAACCTCCATTTGCTCTCTGCTCTGAGTGCATGGGTTCCTGTCTGTGTACAGTCTCAGTCTATCAGTATTTCTATAAGGTTTCTAGCCTGTGTGCTGCATTCCAGTACTTCTCTGTACAAGGGTTCCATTCCCATTCTGTGTTTGATACACCAGTATCTGTGTGTCCAAGGATTCCAGTCTGTGTTCGGTACACCGGTACCTCTGTGTGCAAGGGTTATAGTCAGTACAGTACTCCAGGCATCACTGAGGACCGTGACCTATCAGGTGCCAGCAACGAAGCCTATCCTCACCATCAGAGGCTCTAGTGAAAACCTGGTCCTGGTTTAGACTCCGCGCCCTGGTGAGAACCTCCCTGGGAGACTGTAGCAACCCTCAATTTAGTTTGAGATTTGGGATATCCTTATATTTACCGTATTTTTCGGACCATAAGACGCACCTAGTTTTTAGGAGGAAGAAAACAGAAAAAAAATATTTTTTCCAAATAGTGTCCAGCACCCAGCATCACCCATGTGTCCAGCACCCAGCATCACCCATGTGTCCAGCACCCAGCATCACCCATCTGTCCAGCACCCAGCATCAGCCATCTGTCCAGCACCCAGCATCACCCATCTGCCCAGCACCCAGCATCACCCATCATGTCCTGCACCCAGCATCACCCATTATTCCAGCACCACCCATCTGTCCTGCACCCAGCATCAGCCATTATGTCCTGCACCCAGCATCACCCATCTGTTCAGCACCCAGCATCACTCATTATGTCCTGCACCCAGCATCACCCATCTGTCCAGCACCCAGCATCACCCATCTGTCCAGCCCCCAGCAACTATACTAAATACTGGCACCCCACTTTTCCCCCCACTTTTTTGGGGGGAAAAAGTGCGTCTTATGGTCCAAAAAATACGGTACTTCAAGCATGTTTAAACTGTTCTACTGTGTTAGCCCCAACTGCCTCAAATGGGAGGATATTGCACTTATTTATCACCCTTTCAGTTAAGTAATTTTTTTGCACATTTCCTCTGAATCTACCACCCTCCAGTTTATATTCATGCCTTCGTGTTCTATTACACCTCTTCCTTTGAAAAATGCCACTCTCCTCTAGCTGGTCACAACCCTGTCCCTTCCCTGCTCCAAGCTATACATGTTTAGTTCATCTAGTCTTTCTTGGTATGTTTTGTGACACAGGCCATGGACCATTTTAGTGGCTCTTCTTTGCACAGTCTCTAATGTATTTATGTCTTTCTGGAGATATGGCCTCCAGAACTGAACACCTTATTCTTGGTGAGGTCGTGCCAACGAACTATAAAGGGGCATCACTACTTCTCTCTTTCTTCTACTAATTCCTCTGCCTATGCAACCAAAGATCTGACTTGCCTTTCTCATTGCTTTGTTACATTGCTTGGCTACCTTTAAGTCACATGAAATAATGACTCATAGATCCCTTTCCTACTCAGTAGTTTCTAATGTAGTGCCATTAACGATATATTGAGCTTTTGAGTTTTTGTGGCCAAAGTGCATGATTTTGCATTTTTGGCATTAAACTGCAGTTGCCACACTCTTGACCATTCCTCCAGTCTACCTAGATCATCCCTCATTTTATGTACTCCTCCTGGCATGTCTACCCTGTTACATATCTTTGTGTCATCAGCAAAAAGGCATATTTTCTCCTCAATACCACAGGCAATATCACATATAAAGATATTAAATATCACTTGTACAGATCCCTGGGTTACTCCACTGGTTACCTTACCATCCCCAGAAGGGATTCCATTTACTACAACCCTCTGTTGTCTATCCTGTAACCAAGATCACTCTAGTGTGTGGTCAGCTAAACTCTAAACATTGAAAGTGTAGCCAAGTTCAGTCCTTGTAATATAACATTGATCCATGTTTTCCAGGTGTCCTCGGAGAACCACAGGTGAGATAATTACTACCAACTGTGGTACCTGGAAAACATAGACCATTGGTAAATCATGAGGACCAAATCAATACTCATGCTAAATGGTTATTTTGCAAGACCCTGCTTGGGGACTTCCATTGTTTATAGCAGGAAAATAGAATTTGTTTATTAGTAATTTAGTTTCTTTAATTTAATTGTGCACATATAGACCAGGGGTGGTTTGGCCAAAGGCTTACTGGGAGTTTTCTGTGTAGGCTGAATGTCTGAGACCACCTAGCAGTCCCTCTTTTATTGGAAGAGATTAACATCTGTCATGGTGGCAGTCACTAGGATGCTCTCTGTTGGATGGTGACTGTCTTGTAGGATACTACTTGTACTTCTGGTACAAAGTTCACTATAAATATTTTTATTGTATTGTGACATTAGTCAGAGGATAGTTTATCCCGCCATATTGTAGTTACAGTTGCTTCAATATAGGTAAAAAGGTATTTATGGTGTATGGAGATCTGTTCATATTTAGAGTGTTTTCTGTTATTACATTAGTTTGATAACTTGAATGATGGAAATTCCTTGAACAGCATAAAGCTTGTACATCCTGTGATAAATCCAGCTGCATTGGATTACTGTATACCTTTTATTTTTATTAAGAAGATTTAATCTTGCAGATTTGAAGAAGTGAATAAAGAGTTTTTTATGTAACAACAACAGACATTCTCTTATGTATAAAATTGTTTTTTCTCCTTAATAATGCTAATGCAAGATCCAGAGTAAGTTACATATTCAATGCTTCCAGAATAGAATTGGCAATTATATGGCGTATAATCCAGCTTTCTATCACTAATGCTGGTGTTTCTTCTGCAGGTGGTTACAGTCTTCGCTCTAAGCATTGGGGCCCTGGTGATATACTTCATTGACTCATCCAAGTAAGTATATGTGCCCACAGTCATAGAAACTGAAAATAGTAACTTACAACCGTGAATAAAAAGCACGTTATTAAATACTAAAAGATTCAAATAAAGCACGTGCTATTGTCCCATGTGGCCCCAACATTCGTCTCAGCTTTAACCATATAACAACTAGTACATTCTATGCACATGTCTTTGTTTCATGGATATAAGAGAATGATTCACATACATTTTATAGGCTGGTGATAGATATTTACCAGTAACTAGTAGGTCTGTAGTTGACTATGGCACATTTTATTTGCCTTAATAGCCTCTGCTCTGCTTTAGCTGCAAAAACTTGCCTGAGGTCTAGTGTCAGGTCAGATTATAAGACAATCACTAACAGAAAACAGACAACTTCCACTTTAGACTTTTTTTTTTATATTTGAAGGTACATTTCTGCGTACAAACCTTCATAATTTTTTCAATTGATTTCGACCAACCAATATTTTCTTGGCAGCATGTTGCCAGAGAAGGTTCATACATGCTGCACAATTATTTCTTGCAATTTTTTAAATAATCTTTTAAATTATTAGAAGAAAATGTATTTGTTTCTTTGTACACACTGCAATGATTATCTGCCTATAGCTACATTAGATTAGATATGTTTTGAATATCAGACTGGTCTGTCAGTAACCCTGGGATTCATTAATGTTTCTAAACAGAACTATTGCACGACATGTATTTTATGCTACAGTACTATTTGTAAACATTAGAATATATATAAAAAAAAAATGCCATGGGCGTCTCCTGCACTTTGTATCACTTGTGCTGACAAGCCTACACTTAGAGAGGAAAAATCGAGGAAGAGTGCATGTGTTCTTCTTATTTTACTACTACCAGAACTTGGCTTTATCCATTATGGAACCAAAGCTTGCTAGCGTGTCCTGGAGCGAAAAAACACCTGGTCATACACCTCAAGTGCCACAAAAGATAACAATGGAAATAAGAAAACAAGCAGTTTTAAAACAAAATCATTTACACTAGATTATTACTCACAGTTATACAGCTTTTAATCCACCAAAAGTAAAAAATAAAAAAAAACCTTTGTAGATTGCCCCCCACATACACCTTCTGCAAACACAGCAAGCATCCTCATTGCTAAATGCTATTCAACCCTATAGTCCCTTGGACTAGCAGCCTTCTTGGGAAAATAGTCTGACCTGGGGCAGCATCCAGCCTCCCTTTGTTGTTCCATTAGCCCAAGCTGGTAAAGTCAGGGCAACCTAATGCCACTTGTCTCCATCTTAATTTTTTTTTACATTTTTTATTTATTAAAGGTACACTGTACAAAAATGTGTAAAAATGAACAGTGATTACATATTACATTACATTACATACTGACATTTATAGCATTTAAACAGAGCATTAATAATATGTTAACTGACAAGTCTTACCAAGTAAGAAGAATAACACACCTGTCTTCTATGTAGTTCCTCTTCACACCCCTTTATGATAAAGTAATGGGTGGATCTTTATCTATTTCCCTTTAAGGTACCAACTAGCTTGGCTAAAGCTGCTATATAACTGTCTTTAAACCTCCATAGATAAGGTTTCAACATATGATTCCCATGTACTAAAAAAACATTCTATGAGTCTTTCCTTAGACAGGGTGGTTTCAACCCAATCCATCTTAAAGACTTGAAAACATTTGTCCTGAAACAAAGAGAAAGGGGGTACTGTTGGAAGTTATAGATATAGAATGTCCTTCCGTGCCTCTGCACTAATTGCGAGCAGCAGTTTCTTCCCACCCTTACAAATCCTCTGTCTCTCAGAGAACATACCCAAAATAGCCCACTAGGTGTTAAAATAAAGTATAAAGTGAATAAATATGAGAAACATCTCTTTTCCAAATGAGAATAGAAGGGGATTGGATAAGATATAACAGTTGAGGAAACAAAATAATTTTGATTAAATGTATTTTGGCGGTAATAAGATAAAAGGGAGGTGGTCCCAACCTCGAAGCGCCTGTTGTGTTTCCCTAATTGCCAAAGTCACATTAATGTCATAGGGCCTGATTCAGAGATCCGATATTAACGATAGTTCCGTGCGTATATTTAGGATCGGATCGATTTTGCATCAACTGCGCATGTGTAGTAATAGTGCAACGCCATGTACGTTGAAGTTAAGGTCGGAAATGCCTTAAGGTCGGACTTGTGAATCGGGTGGAGACTAATGCGACCCTAAGTGCAGGATTTGCATAAAAATGGTCGGGGGGAGGCATTTAGATGATGGAAAGTGGGCGCGCTTACAGAGTTAGGGTCCTAAATATACGCAACTAATACACATAGGGTCGTACAGAGTTAGGGCCCTAAATATACGCAACTAATACACATAAGGTCGGAAATGAGTGCGGCCAGATAGGGCAAGTCAATGCAGGTGTAAGTTTAGGTCCGGCCGGGGTTTGCGAGGGGAGTGTCTGTTTTTTCTGGTGGGTGTAACCTGTTCCGACCTGCCACTTAGATGCGTATATTTGCGGACCGATTGCCGACGGATCTCTGAATCAGGCCCATAGAGACTAGAAGGGTTTTTAGATGATAATACAAAGACTTAGCCCCTCATGTTTGCTGTCTCACTTGTGTCACGCTGCTCACAGGCTATTAAAAGGGCTCTGATTTCATGAATTTCGCTGTTCCAATGATTTGGAGAAAACCAAAATAGCACACAGCTAATTTTGTCTGACGAGTATTCTGTCACTTTGACATACCTGGACTTACTGTCCACCATGAGGCCTAAGCCTCACAGTGAGGAGCGCTAATATCACATATTGGTTCTGCCCTCCATTTAAAATGGGAAATTAAAGGAAAAGAAAACTCTGATAGAGCTAGGGTAGATGATAATATTTTATTTATCACACATATAATTAAAACTTTAGCAATTGCTAATGTTATATTATATGTGTGATAAATAAAATAATTTACATACTCCGATATCAATGGCTGTTATCTACCATAGTGCTATCAGAGTTTTCTTTTTGTTTTAATGCCAAAGCATCCAGAAAAGATGTGCGAGAAATGGAGTCTGCAGAGCATGGCGATAATCAGGCAAGTCATGACCCAAGCTTTAAGTTTCCCTGTCCGTTTCCTAAACCACATTTACTAAGCCATGTAATGGCCTTGTCCAAGATTTTAACCACTCTAAAAGGAAAGCAGAACTTTTGGGCTCCAGGCTGAAAGGCTGGAATTTCTTTCAAAATGACACTAAAATGTGTGCTTTTGTCACAATTTCTTCAGTTCCCTGATCACTGCTCATATGTCTTTTATTTACCTTTTGCTGGTCACATGACTCCTTTTAGTTCAGCACTTCCTGGTATTCGCTTTCTACTGCAGGCCTTACCTCACAGGCGCTATTTATTGCCTTGCTTGATTCCTTCTTCACTTGGTTTATTTAAATCTCACTGACATAGTTTCTCTGTTAGAGCAACAGGAATCTTCCCTGCTGTTTCTATCGTGTGTTCTTACTCCCTGGTTTCCAGTTGTACTTTCTCCTGGTACTCTGTGCTTTATTCTGTATGCAGTCTCCATTTCTGTACTCCTCTGTCCTAGAATCCAGATCTTCAGTGCTATTTCTCCACACAGCTGCACCTCTAGTTCTAGTTCTCACTACCCTAAAGTATCCAGCATTGGCATTAATCCCTCATATTACATAATACCATGTCACCTCCCACCTTAGCGTCTATGCGCTTGTTCAGAGCATCGCGACCTGTCACTTGCCTGCAACCAAGCCGATCCCCACAATCAGGGGCACTGGTGAAAACCAGGCTAGAGATTAGACTCCACGCCTCTTGTTCGGCGTGGTCTGTTTACAGACCGGCGCTGAGCCTGGTGAGTGACAGCTTTCAGACACAGACTTTAAGCATTTCTTTGCCATTGAAGAAGGTCCACAATGACAACAATAACCTCCATAACACTAACTCATTTGGCTATCTCAAAGGAAACACATGGGAGCATGAAACTCCTGCAAAATAAAATTAAATACGAAGAGCATTAATGTCATATTTGTGATGACTTGAAAGTCATTTTGCTCTTGTTGGGACTGCAACTGAGTTTCACCAAGTGCGGCTGTTTTCATGTTTGGAAGCAGTGGCCCAATCGAACCTCATTAAACCTGGGAGTGAAAAATATGATTAGTGACCCACTTGTTGATCCAGAGAAAGTCTGCCTCCCCTCCATAGAAAGCCATATCTTGAACTTCATCAAAGCAAAGCATCAGAGTCGGCTTGCATTTGCATACTTAAGAAAGAAATCCCAAAGAGTCAGTGAAGCAAAGCTCAGAGTGTATCTTTGTGGGTCCTTAAATAAGAGAACTGGTGCTCGATGGACAGTTCAATGGCTCACAATAATACTGCATGGGAGGCTCTTAAAAGTCTTTGGTAGAATTTCTTAGGGGACCATAAACCAGACAACTACAGAAAGATGGTGGACAATCTCTTAAAGTCTTAAAAGACTATGGGGTAAAGCACGTCTCTAAAGGTCCACTTCTTGGACCTATACTTGGATTTCTTCCCAGCCAATCATAAGACTGTCAGTGATGAGCATGGTGAACGGTTCCACCAGGACATTTAATAGAAAACAGTGCTAGTGGAGTCCAAGTATACTTGCTGATTACTGTTGGACACTTATAAGGGATTCTCCAGAGGCAAAGCACGGCAGAATAGCATATACCTCCATAGTTTAAGCCTGCTACTCGATTACCATGCCTGTCTTTTTAATAAAACTGATTTTGTAAACTTAAATTGGGTCTCACTCAAGATCCTTATGTGACATAGTCGTTCTAAAACACTTTTTTGAGTTCAGCACAGAAAACTATGCAATACACTAAACTCCCATGGATGTTATCTCTGCAATGTGTGCAGACCCCTTTTTTTATTGAACAAATTAAGAGGGAAAATGGTCTTTATTTTGCTAGTTAATTTAATTTAACTTTTTTAATTTAACTTTGATGGGGGCCACAGAACAACTTAGCAAGTAAAGCAGTAAATATGGAAGAAATAATAACAATGACAACAACGGCCTCGGCACTCCACCCAATGATGATAGGAGCAACCCGAACTGACAAGACTCAAACTGCACACAGACATGGACATTACTCCACTGGTTCACCACCTCAAGCACTAACACTGCTAACTTGCTAAAATCCCACGACCACAATGCCCCATCTGAGCAATCCAACAACATAGAAAGGGATGGGCAAAAATCCAGAAGAAGAAGAAGGAACTTCTGCAGGAAGCTTCAGCTTTTATAGAGATGTGAGTGAGATCCCAGCTCCTCTCTCACCGCTCT
>WWET01000782.1:248229-261683 GCA_011038615.1 Limnodynastes dumerilii | reverse complement strand
GCAGTCTGACTTCAGACCAGCGGCTGGATGTTAAATTAAGGTCTAAGCTGCAGCTCCCCTCTCCCCTTTAACGTTTTCTTACCTTTCAGATCATCCAGCGAGCGGGACTGCGGTCAGGATATGAAGTCCCGCGGTGGCTGAAACTGGGATATGAAGTCCCGCGGTGGCTGAGACTGAGATATGAAGTCCCGCAGTGGCTGAGACTGAGATATGAAGTACCGCAGTCACAGGCTGTAACCGCGGGACTTCATTTCCCAGTCTCAGCCACCACAGGACATCATATTCTGACCGCAGTCCCGCTCGCTGGATGATCTGAAAGGTAAGAAAACTTTAAAGGGGAGAGGGAGCTTTCCCCATGTACAAGATGCACTTTTAATTTTGGGACCCCAAAATTAAGGTATGTCTTATACAGGGGTGCGTCTTATACATGGGGAAATACGGTAAGTAAGTGCTTGAAATTAAGAGAGGAAAGTTACTCCTGGGTTAAACCATGTTGATTGCAGGGGAGTCATATTTTATCTGTTGCAAACAGTATTAGAGTTGAGAGGTGATGTTTTCTATCCCAAGTCTAAATAACAGTGTGATAGTAAAGCTGGTCAGTATCTGTGTGCAGTAAGCAATTCAAAGATATATCCCTGCATGCAAAGAATACAATTAACTTGACTCCCCCTGAAATCAACATGGTTTAGCCCAGGTGTAACGAAGTTCATGCACTTAACAAGGTCTGGATCCAGCCCATTGTCTTATGTGCAACTACTAATTCATTGACGTTTTATTCTTTACCACTCACTCTAATTATTCAATATTAACATTGAGTATTAGAAATCAAGTGCAGTTTAATCTACTTGTGGTGATAAAACAAATGGTTGCACTACACGATTATCAGGACTTATTTGTCGAAACCAAATATACCCAATCTGATGATTGAAAAAACTCAAACCTGTTGATTATCTATTTGTTGAATCATTGAAAAATCAGTCCATTGTATGTACGGCTAAGTTCAAATAGCTTGACTTTCCTAATCAGCCATCCAGTTGTTTCTGAGTAGCAGCAAATCTGTTTAGATCTGTAATTACAAATTTTAGATTTCTGTCCTCCATGTGGGAATTGTGTCACCATTCCACTTTACATCACTCTGATTTCTCTCCATGGCCCAATTCACAATCAGTGTGTAAGATGCCTGCAAATTCCGAATAGCCCCCCTTTTTCTTCCCTTGTAGTAAGAAGCTTCTTTCCCATGTGGCGTAAGTATCTGTTTTGCTCATGGCTTTCATGAGGAAAAATTCAGGGTGTGTCTCTTTTCCTCCAATTAAAATATCTCACCCATTCTCTCAATCAATTCCAGTTTTTCCAGCTCTGACATTTTCTTTCTACCCTCTCTGTACCTCAAATTCTCTGAATTCCTACTGATTTTGAGAGACTCTATCTGACTGTTATATACTGCTGGGTAATAATCAACAGTGCAAGCTCTCCTTATTTCTCTGCTATCCAATAGTTATAAATCCCAGGACTTTTGACATGGACGTACCTTCACATAATCTTGATTCATAAGTTCTATCTGCAGCTAAGTGTCTTATGACCAAAGCATAGAAGCAAACCTATCCCTTTTGCCCTTTCTTATATCCTTGGCACATTTGTTTTAGGGAAATGAAACCATTTTTATGAGATTAGCTCACCTCAAAAATTTCAAAAGAGGAGATTACCACCCTTCCAACGCATACAACAGATTCTAAATGGAAAATGTTGGTTTCATATAGGAGTTCCTATTTTTTTTAGTATTTTCACACCTAGATACATAATATGGCATTTAGTCCACTCCAAAGGCAAGTCCATGACCCAGTTGGGTTGAGAGCATCTGGGGCCAAGTGCCAAGATCACTGATTTTCTCATATTAACCTAAAAACTCAGATCCTTCCATGGTCTCGTAACAACTCAAAGATCAGTTTCAATAAGGATCTCGGTTTTGAGTTCTGAGGTTTTGGTATAAGTATGTTGTGGGCCAAATTGAAAGTAGGAAATTTGTGTAGAATAGAGTTACACAATTCTAGAAGGCAAGGAATTATTTCTGGTTGTAATAGTTTATAGTATTCTCCAGAAAGACAATCTGGTCAAGGAGATTTATGAAGTTGGATATTAAAAATGATAAGCATTTCATTCTGTAACAAGGAAATCGCAAGTGTTTCAGTGGACTGTAGATAGCTCTAAAAGTTTCCGATACCAAGTCTCGAAAAGCCTTGTCTTGCAGAGTGTCTTGTTTTTTCTTCTGAGCTACATAGTGAATTATATGACCACTCATAATGGTCTTTAAAGGCTCCTAAAATATATCTGAATTAGTTCAGTTCTCTAAATTATCATCTTTATAATTCCGAGTGGGCCGTTAACTGTGCCTTGATGTCTGAAGACTGATAAAGATAATTAGGGAAATGCCAAATTCTGTCCTTCATATGTAGGCCAGTGGAACAAAGCAATATCATCATAGGGGCAGAATGAGACACCAAAATGGCACCAATTTGTGTCCCAACTACATTTTGAATCAAATGGCAGTCAATTTGCAAGAATAATTGGTTGATTTGTAAAAACAATGTATACGTCCTGTTGTTGGTATTAACTAGTCACCACAGCTCGCAGACTGGAGGGTGGATTGGAGGAGAGAAAAGCTACTGCCCAAGGAATGAGGAGGATTTACCAAAAAGTGGATTTATCTATGCACAGTATATGCTATGAAGCTACCACATACCAGATCTCTGTTGAGAATTAGATGGTGAAGCTGCCTACTTGCTAATAATTGAACAAGATTTTGGTAGAACTCATTTTGGCGGTGATTGGTGCTATAAACATTTAATAAGATATATTTTTCATTACAGATTTCCATGTCTTTGAGGAGGAACCTCTACCCCCCCACCCCCCCATATTACTTACCACATCCAAAACCATTTACTAAAAGTTCCTATAAAACTGTATTGCTACCTCTCTGGTTTTAGTGTGAAAGGAGGCAGAATAACAGTTCTGAATCCAGCTGTCACTGAGGGAAAAAACCTTCACCCTCCTCCAACGGGTCTTTTGTAGATATACTCTGACTTTGAGATATTTGAGACTTTATAGGCCCAATTCAATTCAGTGTGAAACTGCGAATTTGCGCATAAAATTCTGGTATGTTTGGCTACTGTAATAGATGGTAATATATGCATTTGCATAGCAACCAAAACATCGCAGCCTATTGAATTGGATTCTATGTTTCTTACCAGGTGTGTTTAGTCCACCAACATTCCTGGAAATTATCTTAAGCTCCTTTATGTTTTTGTGTGACTGCTACTGAGCAGTCTTGAAAAACGAGAATTGTATTGCTGTCCACTGTTCATCAAGTTTTTGAGCCTGATGATAGGCTTTAAGCAACTTCCCTTTAGCCCTGAAGTAACTGCTGGCCTGTGACAACCATGTTGATCAGGTCATGCTCTGCTTCCAACACATTGGAAGGACCATATATGGCCAGCGTAGTGGGTTTGTTTAGTGATGTTTTTAAAAATTTCTATTTCCCCCTTTCTTCTACAAGTAGTTTATTAAAATTCATTAAAATTATCTGCTAATGGAACACAATCCTTTTGTGAATAAATGTTTATTTTTCGCTAAAAAGGAATTGTTCTAACTTTTTATACCTTGGTTTCCTTTCTTATTTCTATCCTTTAGACGACAAAATGGAATATAATTAGACAGAAAAATATTGTCTTGCAGTTTATAATAATTTAATTTTGTTTACATTTATTTAAAATTTATTAAATTGAATGGTCTTGAGTTATTAGTTGTGAGGCACGGTGAGTGAATCAAGACAGTTTTATTGGTTTTATTAGTTTTGTGTATGTTACAGTCTAATTTCATATGACTTAAATTTTTTATAATGTGTTTTGAGTATTTTTGTGTAGCTTGTATACTTCACAGCTGCTTCATTTTATGCCAGAATGATGAAATAACTAATATCAAGTGACAGAGGGAGGTAATTATGCTTATTCCTGTCTGTTACAGTAGCCAACAGCTATGATAAACTAAAGACATCTCTATCTAACCTCTTAAGTCTGAGGGGGAATTGCCCTCTCTGCCATAATGAAATTTCCCTGCAACAGAATAGTGGCTTTTCCTTCCTTCCACCACCTCTGATATATATAAAGGCTATTAAAATGATGCAGTATACACTTAGTTTCCATATTAGTGCCTTTAGTAAAACATTCAGCTGTTTACTTTTTGAGTCACAAGTGCATGATTTAGCATTTTATTGGCATTAAATTAGTTACTATGGTGTAGACCAGGGGTTCTCAACCCATGGTACGCGTACCACCAGTGGAAAAAGGTTGAGAACCCCTGGTGTAGACCATTCTTCTAGTCTTTCTTAGGTCACCTGTGCTTCGGTTCATTATTCCTGGTTTGTCCAGCACTTGCCCAAATGCGGTGTCTTAAGTATGGATCTTGTCTGAATTGTTTTGCTCTCGCACAGTGAATCCATGTTACTTAGGATCCTGTAAATTGACAGATATTAGATATTCAGCCATTTGTTTTGGTTTTGCATCTGCTTTCCTACTACTGATGTAAAGGTCACTGATTTGTAGTTGCTAGTCAACTTTGTTACGTACGTCTAAAGGTATGCAAGCAGAACATCTGGTGCGCGCATGCTCCGATGTTCTTAGAAAGGGGACTTACGCAAATTACTTGCATAAGTCCCTGTCTGACTTACTTCTGGATCCAGCCCATTCTTACTATCCTTCTATTTAATCTGGTCTCCATTTTCCTCTTGCGAGCGCATCCAGGTAAATTGGCTACAATCTTATGGACTTTAAACTTACAAATAATATTTACAACTGCATACCTCCCAACATTTGAGAATTCAAAAGAGGGACACAATTTTGCAGTCTGGTAGAGGGGGTGTGTCTTGTACCACCCAGTAGGCGTTTCTGGGAAAGTGGGTGTGTCTTACACCGCCCAGACCAGTGGGCCTAGTGCCTGCCCCTTTTATCTGACAATCATCCATATGTCTGCCTCTTATTATTAGGCCTGCCATCCATATAGCTGCCCCTTATTATTTATCCAGGATTCATATGTCCAGTCTCCATATCTGCCCCTTTATTTGTCCTACCTCCATTTCTGCCCCTTATTATTATTATGTCCAGCCCCCATATGTCTCCTCCCTGTTTATTTGTCCAGTCTCCATGTCTGCCCCTTATTATTAAGTCCATCCTCATATCTGCCTCTATATTATTTGTCCAGCCTCCATGAGGCTGTGATGTCACTGTGTAAAAAGGCCAATTCAAGTGGGTCACACAGCAGAGACAATTATGGTTGCAAAAAAAAAAAAAATTCCCCTCAGATTGATGAACCATACAAAATTAATAATAATATAATGTACATGAAATGAGTCCCACAAAAGTCAGGTTGTGGGGTAAATCCAAAGATACAGTCCAAATGGGTCCCGCAGCGGGGATAGACCAAGTGGTTAAAGAGCTAAGGGAGACCGCAGCTAAACTAAATCTAATGGAGAGGTCCTTCCGTAAGATCCTTGAACGGAAACAAATGATAAAAGAAAATCTTTAATTACAGGTTCCAATAGCTCATATAGATACAGTTTGAAATAAATAAATAAATAAAGTCCACTTCCCTCTAACGATTCCACGTGGCTGCTGGTAAGGGTCCGGAGGCGGCGTCTGATTCCCGGGAGGCGCCGGCGATGTCCACGATACCAATAACCAACAGGAGCAGGAGGAGACAGAGGTGAAGTGTTGATGCTTGGATCTACTACGCGTTTCGGGCGGGGAGCCCTTTCTCAAGTGTAAGATCCAGGTACTTAGGTGTTGGAGCATATATTGTCTTTCAATGATGGTTCCCAGGTGCAGTCAATTAGTGTAAATCTGTAGATCTTCCAGAGGTGCTTAGGAAATAGGTCAAAGCTGCGGTCTCCCTATACTATCTAAAATGGAGTTGCATCCTTCAGCAATCTTAGAAGTTCCACATCCCATATAGGAATTTCAAGTTTTACAAAATAATATTAAATAAAAGATAAAACATTGAAGGTAAATCTAAAGTAAAGTTTATATTGTGTAATTTGTACCTTACATGTGATTTATTTGTACATAAAAAAATAAATATATATCTAAAGGTGAGAGTTGATTTTCCGTTATTTAAATTAATAAAAAAACGGGGATGTTGAAGTTAAAAATAGTGAAGTGATAATAACCAAGAAAAGGAACACCTTATAGGGGGGTGTATAAAGCCCAATTCTGGTGGGTCCCACAGCGGAGACAATTATTGTTGCAAAAAAATGCCCCTCAGATTGATGAACCATACAAAATAAATAAATCCCACAAAAGTCAGTCACTTTATAGGGAAAATCCAAAGATACAGTCCCAATGGGTCCCGCAGCGGGGATAGACCAAGGGGTTAAAAAGCTAAGGGAGACTGCAGCTAAACTAAATCTAATAGAGAGGTCCTTCCGTAAGATCCTTAAACGGAAACAAAGGTAAAAGAAAAATCTTTAATTACAGGTTCCAATAGCTCATACAGATACAGTTTAAAATCAATAAGTAAATAAATAAAGTCCACTGTCCACTGTAAGATCTTACACTTGAGAAAGGGCTCCCCGCCCGAAACGCGTAGTTGATCCAGGCATCAACACTTCACCTGTCTCCTCCTGCTCCTGTTGTTTATCGGTATCGTGGACATCACTGGCGCCTGCCAAGAATCAGACGCCGCCTCCGGACCCTTACCAGCAGCCGCGTGGAATCGTTAGAGGGAAGTGGACTTGTATTTACTTATTGATTTTAAACTGTATCTATATGAGCTATTGGAACCTGTAATTAAAGATTTTTCTTTTACCTTTGTTTCCGTTTAAGGATCTTACGGAAGGACCTCTCTATTATATTTAGTTTAGCTGCGGTCTCCCTTAGCTTTTTAACCCCTTGGTCTATCCCCGCTGCGGGACCCATTTGAACTGCATCTTTGGATTTTCCCTATAACCTGACTTTTGTGGGACTCATTTTGTATATATTATATTATTATTTATTTTGTATGGTTCATCAATCTGAGGGGCATTTTTTTGCAAGCACTATTGTCTCCACTGTGTGACCCACTTGAATTGGGCTTTTTACACAGTGACATCTCAATTGATTGATTTATTTATTTACTCATTTGTTTTACCATTCTATGCATTTATCACTCATTTTTCATAGGATTGTTGGTTTATATTCATCCCTCCCTTATTAATTGTTTTGAATACACCCTTCCTAGTTCACCAGCACCATTACTTACACTTTTATCTCATATTAGTCATTTTTAGAGTTGGGCCTCTTTTTAGTGTTTAGCCTTGAGCTGCAGGTTATTAGCGCTTTTTAATGGTTTGATTTATTTTCCTAGTTTTTTTGACAGTTAATTTGAATATATCACTCATAATACTTTAATTAGCAGCAATATATGCATCAGCAGTTCTCAGCTCTTATTGGTGACAACTAGCTACCTGCTATTGAGTAATTAAAAACATGTAACTTGGTTGTGTCAAATTTGTTCCTCAAGTGCGCATTATCATTTGTAACTCTTAAAATATTCCATTGCAGCCCAACCTTTCATTTTGAATAATTCTAGTTACTTTGATAATAAAAAGGTGTCAGGGCTATTAAATATTGTTGAGCACAGTCAAGAGTTTGTTGTTATAATATGAAAGTTGTTTGTATATTTTGACTGGAGTTTTCATGCTGATGGGCCGGATCCACAACAACGTCCGTCTTGCAAATTACGTCCGTCATCTGCTGATATTAGCTATTACGCATGTGTAGTAACTATTTTATGTAATCGTTAAAGACTGCATATATGCAATCTACGTATCCAAAAGATACGTAGATTACGCTAAATAGTTACTACGCATGTGTAGTAGCTAATATCAGCAGATGATGGACGTAATTTGCAAGACGGCAGTGGTTGTGGATCCGGCCCGATGTGTTTAAAATTCTTGCAAAACTACATTATAATTTTATCTATTTTTAGCCCAATTGAAACCTGCCAAAATTTCTACAAGGACTTCACACTCCAGATAGACATGGCCTTCAACATATTCTTTCTGCTATACTTTGGCCTGCGGGTAAGTGTTGTTCTTATCTCTGAATATATTTGTATAAGCAGTATGCCTAACTAGGATCATAATATGCTATTAAAAGTCTTACCATTTAGACATGGGCTACCCTTAGTGAGTGTTTACAGATATCTCAAATGTATACTTAAAGACAGCCTCTGAACCCTTCTGTCATGTGATAAAAAATATTTATATAGTTTCTTGACTGTGAACACATATATAATGGTTTCTTGTATTTTTACACACAAAGGAGTTAATGCAGATTGTAACATACAGAGAGCTGGGTGATGTAACCCCTTGCACTGGGATATGGAGCCTAAGTTTCCATTGTTACATTTGCAAATAGAAAAACAGAATTAATACCTTACAATTTCCATGTTTAGCATGGGTGCCCAAGACTCCTGTATACAAAAAGAAGGAACTTTAGCTAAAGGTGCACACCTATGCTCCCTTAAGACTAATATCTAAAATAGTGCTATATATAGCTTTATTGATAGTTTCTGGTAGATTTCTTATTTATTTATATTTATTTTTTATTCTATTTATCTTTGTATACATAACATCTCCCTCACTGGATTACAACAAATATTTTGACTTGAATATAATAAGTATTAATATTTATTGGTGATTAAATAAGGTATTATTATTATTATTATTATTATTATTATTATTATGGATATGCTCATGATGACCACTTACTGGGAATTATCTTTTCTGTCTGTTGGCTGACAAATAATGATGCCAGGATAACCAGAATCTACAAATATATCTGTTGGACTTTCCTTGGCTCACTGCCTCGTTAAAACATCTGTGAAATGCACTTTGGTGTTTTCTCTCTTCATCCACGTGTATTGTTTTGATGTTACACAGATGTTTAATTATTTACTGTAGAAACAACTGTCCTTTTTAGGACATTGTACTAATCAGTATCTTTCAATATCGATTTGAATCAGCTACATTAAGTTAGTAACAACTTAAGTCATATTATTTTTTAGGATTGTTATTAGACCAGGCTAGATTTTGTCCAACAGGTATATGGAACAATTACTGTGATGAAACGGAAACTCAGTATCTCTCAATGGATGGTTTTTCTTCTATTTAGAAGCTTATATTGTAAAACTCTGCTAGGCTGGGAATGTGTCTAGAAACCATTTGTATTGACATCCGCTAAACAACTACTACTAATTATTCTATAAGAAATAAATCGGGCCAGATGTTGTCTGAAACTAAAACTTAGCACTTGTCAAGGGATCTCAAAAGTTGTCTCTATTATTCAGAAATGTATATTGTGTGAAATACGTGCATATAAAAATCTGACAGTAACCCAACATTCTGCACTTATTGCAACGTCCATATTGATAACAAAGTATTCCTATTTGAACATAATTACACAATATCTTCTTCATAGATCTAGTGACTGTACCAACAGCTTAACAAATACATACGTTTTAGGTACAGTATTATACAATAAAAATACCTATTTGGGGATTAGCTAATAATACCTATTGCCTTAAACTACCTAAATATAGGCAGTTTTCCACAGATCAACCTTATTTAAATCCTAAGCCATGGCGATAAATATACTGTTACTCTGTGCAGGTAGCAACTATAGGAATATTAAAACACATGGACACATATAAACTGGGGACATTTTCCAACCAAAATATCTGATCTGCAGCATTCACCATCATCATACTGCTTTCATTATATGATACTATATGCAGAGGTTCTTCTGTTGAGCACTGCAGAATAGAGATACTCTTGTATATGTGATTGGATGACTTTGAAGAGAGCTGCTCCCCCATTTGTAGTACAATATAAACTTGTAGTTATTTAAAATATAAAGGACTGGTTAAACAATTTATGATTTAAATGTATAGCGTAAAGTATGTTTACCTAAATGTGGCTAATGCAGAAACACAAATATACAATCTGTTATCATCTGCTATAGGGCAGGTGTAAAGGCTTTATTGAAGATTGTTTGCAGTAAAACAGAAACATATGCTGTCCCAAAATGTCTAAATCTCGCAGTGTAAACATTTCCTTAGGGCCTGTGGCTATAAATGTTTTTGTATTTCATTTTATCTTTTTTTTTCATAGTTTATCGCTGCCAATGACAAGCTGTGGTTTTGGTTGGAGGTAAACTCAGTGGTGGATTTCTTTACAGTGCCTCCTGTCTTTGTATCTGTTTATTTAAACAGAAGCTGGCTGGGTAAGTGAAAAGTAATCACATTCATTTAATTTTAAACTGTAGAGGATAGTCTTAAAGAGTGTATATTTCACATTATTCATTAGGGGTCAGACAGAAAGGTGGATGATATGGTGTATATATTACTGTTTCAGGAATACAGTTGTGCTCAGTTAAACCTTTCCCAAACACAGAGATAATTCTGCTATATATGGTTGGGAAATTGCATGCATCACAGTCCCACCTGATGGGGAAAATTAAACAGGGCTTCCGAAATCATTAAACATTAGTTTACCTACCAATCAGCAGCTATTGACTTCATGCAGTGATCGGACAATGGAGCTGACATCACCAATTCAATGTCCTACAGAAAGAGTGCATAACTGAGTGATGTCAGCTTCATTGAATGATTTCAGCAGGGAGACCAGCAGCTTCTTGTCTGATCTCTGCAGGAAGCTATCAGCTTCTAAAAGGTAAATAAACAAAGTTTTAATAATTGTGAAATGAGCATCATGGCTGAGAAAGCTTTATCTGAGCCCAGCTGTATGCAGGAGATCAGTGGCTTATTAAGCAGTTGAGTTCTATCTGATGGAGGGGATGCGGTTGCCACTTTAACCAGACAAATTCTGCTGTATTATTTCTGAAATGGTTAGCAAATAGAACATTTCTAATGGAAACGGGTATCTATTTTGCCTTGTTCCCAATAGTAACAGGCTACGTTGGGCTGAGGTAAGTGTTAGGCCTTAAGAAGGGAGGGTCAGGGTTAGGCCTCAAGAAGAGAGGGTAAGGATTGGGGCTTAAGGGGAAGGTTAGGGTTAGGCTGCAGGAAACAAAGGATTAGGGGAGGGTTAATGTTAGGGTTAGGATGTTAGAGCACCACCACTCTGAAGAATGGAGACTGTAGTCGCCATTCAACAGTCGCAAGGTGGACTGTTGGAAAACCACCACAGATATCCAGAACTATAGAGCTTCCATGTTTCTTAGCAACCTATTCATTTTCATGTTCTTTTAATACTTGAAATAGGAAAAATAAATAGAATAAGAAAATTATATTGCTGTATATAGCAATCCTATGTAACTGAACAGGCATAGCAAATGTAATTTCCTCTTATGTAGAAATGATAAGTAATATCGTGATCTGGGTACACACTACGGGCCTGATCCAGACCTCCGCCTGCCGCCGCGTTACGCCGGACGGATGCGTAAGATCGGCTGTTCAGCCAATCTGTGCATGCGCCGGGCAGATGTTGCCCGGCATAGTCAGGAATTTTCTATATGGAGGATCAAGCGTCTGGTTGAGGGGGCGTTCCTCGCCATAACTTCGCTGTAGTTAGGGAAGGTAGGCGGGGGGAGGCAGGGAAATGAGGAAGGGAGGGCAGGGTTAGTGACTTACGATGCGGTGCCCGACTTAATTACACTCTGTTACGCCGGCTGAAGTTAGGGTAGCCTTCAGCCGGCGTAACAGTGTGTAATTATGCTAGGCACAGGAGGAGTGTTGGGGGGAGTGCATGCCAATACGCTGTGCGTTAGTATGCACAGCGCATCGGCGTAGGTCTGGATCAGGCCCTACATGTTTTTCTCACATAGGGACATTGTTTTAGCTTTAAAATTAAAAGTTTTAAATAATGCACGCAAACAATATTAGCTACTTTGCAACGATCAGGCATGATTGTTACAGTATACACACTAATCTGATATTGTTTCAAGCAGTTGTATATCGTATGATTGGAACGGTAATTGTGAGATAAACATGTAGTTTGTGCCCAGCTTTAGGCCACGCTAGATATTAAATTGAAATTCTTCAAGATTGGTATAAAAAAATCCCCAGATGGGTTAGTACCTGTACATGCATATGTTAGCCTGGTTAGCCAAAGTGAGGAGGAGGTCACTAAATCCAAGTGCACACAAACTTCCTTATTATAGTATGCATGCTGGACTGATTTGTCAAAATGCAGACTGTTGGAGAAAATCGCTTCATGCGCAGCAGCTTTCTCTTGTGCCCGGCTACTACGGAGTGAGAAAGTGGTTGGGTCAGTGCTAGGCTGAAAGGTTGTACTGCGCATGTGTCCTTTTGGCACCTTTAACCTCTGTATATAGGCAGTACAGTGCTCATTCATTCCCTTAACCATAACCATAACTTAACCATAACCATTTCAGTTATTGAAGAATGTGCCAGTGTGTTTCCTGGTACAAAACCTATTGCTGCAGCCTGGATACTCTATACAATAGTCATTCTTGTATTCTGCTAATACCATCTGTCAGTGTCTGCAGCTTTACATCCTATATACTACTGTGTAAACCCCTGTAGTTATACAACACTGATCCTGCCATACTGTATTTCTGTATTGTCTGTCATAATCATCTGCTTAAGAACCTCTTTATCATTTCTCATTCAATAATCGAGTGTGGAACCCCGTTGTGAATGGCCCTATTTCGATAGGGCCGTTATCTAACAGCCTGTTCCGAACTGGCTGGGATATCGATTGCTTTTGCCTGAATGATGCATGGCAATAGATCCCTGGAGCACCAAACATGGTGCTCCGATGGTAAGTGCCAACACTACCCCAACCCTTCCCCTAATTCTAACCCTAACCCTCTCCTTCCAATACCCTAACCCTCCCTTGTCCACAGCCGGCACTTAACCCCCCCCCCCCCCCCCCCCACGCCGCCTTCCCCCCCCCCCCCCCCTTCCCCGCATCTTGACCCTAACCCTCCCTTCTTCCTAGCCTGACCCTAATACTCCTTTCTCTATAGCCTAACCTTAAAACCCCCCTCCCACCAGCCTGACCCTAACCCTCCCCTTCTATGGCCCTAACCCTCACCCTCCCTTCCTAAGAGCCTAAACCTAATCCCCCAACACTTAAAGTCTCCGGGGAGGTTACTCACCTCTCCGGAGCTGTCAGTGTCGGATCCTGCGAAAATGAATGGGCGAGTATGCCCATTTAATTCTTACAATTTGTATGCAAATTAGTCTTCCTGTGAAAGGGGTGTGTGTCCCTACTGAGAGCGGCCCTTTTTCACAGAGACAAAACAATCGATCATCCCTGGAACGAATAATACGCGTCGAATGGTAAGTATAAATTTAACCCAACCCTTACCCTAATCCTCCCCTTTCCTTTTCCTAACCCTTGTCCTCCCCTTCCATTACCCTAACTTTAACCCTTCCCT
>WWET01000782.1:235835-248157 GCA_011038615.1 Limnodynastes dumerilii | reverse complement strand
CCCTCCCTACAGCCCAACCCTAAGACTCCCTTACCCGCAGCCTGACCCTGAAACTCCCTTTCCTGCAGCCTAACCCTAAGACTCCCCTCCCTGCAGCCCAACCCTAAGACTCACCCGCAGCCTGACCCTAACACTCCCTTTCCCACAGCCTAACCCTAAGACTACCCTCCCCGCAGCCCAACCCTAAGACTCCCCTCCCCGCAACCTGACCTTAAGACTCCATTTCCTGCAGCCTAACCCTTAGACTCCCCTCCTTGCAGCCTAACCACAAGACTACCCTCCCCGCAGCCTGAACTTAATACTACCCTACCCGCAGCCTCACCTAACCCTCCTCTTCCATTACCCTAACTCTCCCTTCCCCACTGCCTAAACCTAAAAGTTACACATCCCTCCAGTCGTCGGGTGTGACAGGTCCAGCGGCTTCCTAAAAATAAATGGGTAAATATGCCGAATGCCTACTTACCCATTTAAAAAAATACATTTTAAAATGGTTGCCTTTTTGAAATAGAGACAGCTGAAAATTAGCTTTCTATTGTCTCTACTTCTAAAAGACCGCATTTGCAGTGGCAAAATGCACTGCTGTGAAAGGACCAGAAGTTTAAAATAATACAGAAACTGGATGGTGGGTAAGGACATTGGGCCTGATCCAGACTTAATAATGACAGCCAATTTATGCATGCGTAAGTCTGACTGTGAGATCGCATGAGCGCAGCAGATGTTATGCAGCGTAACTCTGATCTACGTAACTTGTATGTAATGCCACACAATAGGGTGTGACATCCCTATGCAAGACAAATATACACATTGTGGGCGGAGGGAGGCATTTAAATTGTACAGTATGGACTGATTTAGGCACTTACATACAACAAGGCTTAATATACCACCAGAGATATGCAAAAAAAGTTAATGTAGGGTACTCAACACGTAAGTCAGCTAAGTTACATACATGAGAGGGGAGTGCCAAGGGGAGTGCATTATACTTAGTATAATGTAGTAGTGCATAACTTAGGTACACTTGCGAACGTAAAAGATTTTAAGTCTGAATCAGGCCCAGTAATTATGATCGTTTTCACCTAATTATGAGTTAGATGACTATGATTCAGCAAAATATGTCTACAATCAACTGGTATTTCCCTTAGAGGAATTCTACATACCTTCTAGAAAAGCATAGACTTCTTCCACGTTTGTCTAAATGGATACAGTGAATATAAATGTACTAGTGGACCTTTCCAGGTTTGATTTATTAAATAATACCTTTTTGCAAAAAGAAGAAGTGTTTTAGTGGCATAATGTATTGAGTTAATACTAAACATCTACAGTATTGCCAACATAGATTATACATTTGAAACATTGGCGCCATTCAGATATACGCTATGGTCATACCAACAATGAGAGCACATCTGATACATCATCCACTACAGGTAAAGTGAGCAAGAACTTGAAAGGAATGTATTACAGTTTATTTCAGTTATAGCTAAAGTATATAGCTATAGATGTGACATTTCATTTTTATCATATAGTTAAGTTTTCTTCTGATTCATGTTCCCTTCTCAGCAATTCATTTTTGATGCCTCATTTTGTAAAATGATATCTCTAGTGCATTTTCTGTTTATAGTGAATATTAGGGATAAAGCTACCATTTCACTTGTAATGAATGACTGGCAGATATTGATAAAGATTGAAACCTTGTATAGTGAGATAAATGGGTGGCACAGCAGTTAGTATTGATACCACACATTACTCTTGTGATCTATTTCTCCTTATGTAAAATATATAGCAAAATTATTTCAAATCTTTTCGTTTAGATTGCAACAATCTAGATTGCAACAATTATAATATATGCATGAGATGGGGCAGAGGCTCAGTTTATGATTATTCCTATTAGAGCCACACCTTAATCACCTTAATACATACAGTATGACCAATGCAAAAGAGATAAAAAAGACAACAGATTATGGACCGTATTCAGAATTAAGAGTGTTTTCCGTGCGTTCGTAATAGATCCGTACGTTCATACAAAATAAGTACGTTTTGCAAAATGAATACATTTCGGAACACTTCCGTGTTGTGAAAGCAACCTTATCATTAGCGTGCGTATATGTGACGGAAGTTAAACGTTCGCATATATAACCGCACGTTTTCTTCATTACCACGCCTAGTTTTTGCTATTTACATTCCGCCTACTAATTAATAATCCGTCCGATCTTTTATGTTCGTACGGATTTTTTGACGTACGGAAATTACTTACGCATCTCTCCAATTACACTTCGTATCTCCATGGTCTGCACATGTGCCCTGAATAGAAATCACTCCACTACCGCATTTTGCGTGCGTAAGTTACCAGACGTTCTTAATTCTGAATCTGGTCCTATATTAATGTCTGTGAAAAACAGAATATTTTTTATACATTTACATTGAATCTTTCTTACTATCTAATGTAAATAATGACTAAGGACCGGATTCACAGATCTGGTGTGAGTTAGGTGTGATCAGAACCGCACCTAACTCAACTGCCCCGCCCCCATTCCGCCCCCTTTTTAGGTACCTTATGGCATCTACGAGTTCCATAGGGCTACCTTAACTATGCGTTCTATGTCTGTGCACCTCCCCACCCTACCCGGCTAATCTAAATACCCTCCCCCGCATTACGCCGCCTCTTTTTACCTGAAATACTCCGCAACAAACTGGTACGTAGATTGCGTAAAGGACCTACTACACATGTGCAATAGGTCCTTTACTACAGATACGCACCTAAGAAGTGACTGCTTCTTAGGTGTGAATCCGGCCCTAAATAAGTATTGGTTTAGCTCAGATGCAGTATATTGTATCTGTAACTGGAGGGACAGTGGTCTTTATTTACAGTTAGGTAAGAAGGTGCGGTTATGCATGTATCCACACCTATCTTAAAGCTTCCTCCCCCGTCACGAAGAAGCTTCGGCTTCTTAAGTGTGAATAAAGTCCAGTGTGTCTGGAGCAGGAGAGAACTTTTATCTTTCTTTGCCAGACACAAACTCTGTATTGACAATACGCAGCGTGCACCTGAAGGTTGTCAATGTAATTTGCTTGTCAAGGAATACAGAGATTTGAGCGACTACAGAAATTACATTTACCATATATGTCAATGATCTGCATCTGACGTAAGATGCTTTTATTTGACTAAATATGTACAATATTTCAACTAGTCATGAGAGGCAGATATCTTTCAAAGTTGTTTATAAGTTTCCATCACATCTTTTATTTTATTTCCTAGAGTCTGGCCTGCTTAGTGACATTACTATAGCTACTGCAACTAGAAATACATATATACAGAACTCTTCTGAAGACAAAGCAAGCACAGTTTGTACATATAAAAAGTGATTTTTGCCAGATTCTCCGTTTTTGGAGCTGGTTTGGATCTCTTGACACTTAATATTTTTGGACGGAATCTAATTTCTGATTTTCCTGTCCGCTCCATGCCTTTGTTCTGCACATGCTCACACACTCATGCAACCCCAACACATTCTGCCCTATCCAGACTATTTTGACAGCTCCTGACAGAAGGGGCGAGGTTGCTCTTGCAAGTGGATGAGACTTTGTAACAAGTTTAAAAGAACTTAGGGCCTGATTCAGAATTAAGAAGGTGCTTAAAATAAGAGAGGAAAGTCACTCCTGGGCTAAACCATGTTGATTGCAGGGGGAGTCAAGGTAATTGTATTCTTTGCATGCAGGGATATATCTTTGAATTTCTTACTGCACACAGATACTGACCAGCTTTACTATCACACTGTTATTTAGATTTGGGATAGGAAACATCACCTCTCAACTCAAATACTGTTTGCAGCAGATGAAATATGACTCCCCTGCAATCAACATGGTTTAGCCCAGGAGTGACTTTCCTCTCTTATTTTAAGCACCTTCTTAATTCTGAATCAGGCCCTTAATGTTGATTCACTTATGGTTTGGTGATATCTGCCAGACGGCCCACTTGCTCTGGTGTTCTATTCAGCCAGCCGAAGTCCTTGAACCATAGTGGAGATGCATAATAACAACGACCTCCTGGAAGCTTGCTGTAAGTGCTGGCCAGTGGAGAGTATACAGCAACCTGGCCTAATCACAAACAACACTAACGGTATAATGTTGGAACTACGGGGACTTTCCCTGGCACTACTGGTCTAGGGCCACCAATAGCTGAAGTACTACTTTACCACTGTGCTCTTTACTTGTTTACGTGTGTCTCTGTCTTCTACCCCTACCTACCTGCCATGCTACTGGGGAATAGAATATCCACTATATTTAAGCTTGTAAAAGGCTGTCCCTGGCCCCACTCTGTTACACGGTGAGGAACAAGGGCAAGGAGATGGGGGAACCAGTCAGTTTGTGGAGAGGGTCTATATAGCAAGGAAAGGGAGAGAACAAGGCAAAAATTGGCTGCACTGTAAGCCTGGTAGGCCAAGGGGTGACTGTTGGCCCCTCTGCTTACTGCACCTTCAATGGGTGCTCCAATGGGATGTGGAATGGTGCAAACACAGCACCCCTATGCGCAGCACTGCCTCCCTGGTGGTCTAGTGGGATATGAGTGGATGTGGGCGTGGCACACTTATGCCCAGGTGGTCTAGTATTATGTGCCCCTATGCACAGTGCTACCTCTGTGGTGAACCAATGGGGTGTGTACGCCGCCACTGGGGGGCTGAGCACTGCCTCCCTGGTGGTCTAGTGGGATATGAGTGGGTGTGGGCACGGCACACTTATTCCCAGGTGGTCTAGTATTATGTGGGTGTGTGCTAACACAGCGCCCCTATGTACAGTGCTACCTCTGTGGTGAACCAGTGGGGTGTGTATGCCGCCACTGGGGGGGCTGAGCACTGTCTCCCTGGTAGTTTAGGGGGTAACTGTCTTCTCCCGCCAACTGCCTGGGGCAGGTGGACGTGGAGGGGACCGCCTGGATCGTGGCACCATCTCCAAGGTGGTCTTTGCCAGCAGCTCCTCAAGCCAGACACCCAGGGGCCTAAAAGCTCTTTTTCTCAGCCCCGATTGGCTGCGATCGGATGCCAGCAATGGATCTCAGCACCTCCGTGTCTGGGACTCGAGCTCTGATATATTCTTTCAGGTAAGTTCTGGTTCCTGTGTCCTGCGCCGGGTCCTTCCTCCAGTCCTATACCGTGCTCCGTTGAATGTCCCAGGATGCTCCGCTGTCCATCACCGCACCTGTCATAACTTGATATTACATGTACATTATATTATATGCATTACATTATATTCATGCTGATGCTTTGCATAGTAATCCAGATTTATAAACTGCTGCCATTTTGCAGTAATAAACTTTATGATAGTGTAGCAAGTGGTCGCAAATTTTTTTTACTGAAAACTGTAGAAAATATATTTGCTAACCATGAGTAATAACAGACAGATCGGGGGTGAGATTAGGATATGAGAGCTCTGCTTACGTGAATGGAATTTAATGCAAACTCTTGCTTTGTTTTCTTTAAACAAGAGTTCTCGCTTTAATCAATACGAACACTTTGAATGCATGAAAAGTACTTATAGTACTTATAAAAATCCATATGACTTTTGTGGCATAATAAGTATATATATAATGGAATGTTTTACTTGCACTTGTTCCCAACATGCTAGGTGTATAGTGCAGTCTGCATGCGGGGGTTCAGGTTACCCAGCATGTGCCCTGTTTCTTATATTTCTTTCAATTTTAAAAAGTAAACTGATGATCACATCAACAGTTTAATACTAATATTAAGAAAATCTAGCCAAAGCAAAGCGGAGTGTGGGGAGTGTATGCAGTGGACCCTCCTCACACAGTTGATGTATGGTTTTGTTAATCAAATCTGCATCATTGTAAACAAGATCACTGATAACCAACAGAATTACTTTGAAGTACTTGGAAATATTTATGTAGAAATGCTGCCCTCTAGTGTAGACAAAATGTAATGGACATTTGTATTTTCTAGCTTCTACTTCTTGTTCTTACATTTCCTTTTATGCTAATTGTGTAAATGCATAATTTTCTACTATAAAACTATTCTTTAGTTGTATGTTGTGCATTTGTACTTTTATTTATTATAATACTTTCATGTTTATTGATCAGTTATAATAAGTTACTGTATTCACATCCCTCAATAAGTTTTGTATCTGGAATTAAAACATATCTACAAAGAAAATGGCAGATTTTACATTACAATTTTTTAATACTGATATTTACATGTGAGATTTTATTATTATTATCTAAACTTTCCAAGGGTTGGCTATTAATGTTTCTTTCAAGGCAAAAAAACGTAATAAAATTGAATTACCAATAATGCATGATTTTAGTTTTCAGGAGTCGATAGCCCCAACTGCAGTGAAGCTAAAAAAGGATACTTTAGCCCAGGGGTTCTCAACCAGTGGTACTAGTACCACTAGTGGTACTTGGACCACTTTCAGGTGGTACTCAGGGCATCCGGGCAAGGTTGTAAAGAGGTATGATACCAAATGGCCGAAAGTATAATTAATAAAATATCTTAGGGGTTAAATGGCATATGTAGAAAATGCACCTTAAAATCACTGCAAATATATGTAAACAACAAAAACCATGCAAAATATATACATGGGCCATGGGTTTGTGTTTACATTATATGCAAAATTGTACTTGACCTAACATCTCCACCTGGTGGCTCCCTCTCAACCTCTCACTGCGCTCTATCCCCTCCTCCCTGATCTGCCAAGCTTACACTTTTAGAAATGTGTTTTATGAATGGGTGAGTATGCCCTTCGGCATACTCACCCATTCACTTTCAGAAAGAACAGATCACTCTGCCGCACCTCCACCGCTGCTCGCCAGACCGAGGGGACAGGTGAGTAAAGTCTTTCTGCGGGGTTAGGGTCAGGCTGCAAGTTAGGGAGGGTTAGGGTCAGGCTGCCAGGAAGGAGGGTTAGGGTTGTTAGAGGGGAGGGTTAGGGGAAGTAGTGGGGGATTTTTTTTTTTTACACTTTTACACTCCATGGATCGATTGCAATGCCTCCTCAAGGCATATGCAATCGAAATCCCAGCCAGTTTGCAACTGGCTGGGGCTGAATGGCTGATTCGAAAATTGGCCATTTGGACCTGAGCCCCACACACTAAATTATCTTACTTTCCATCCGTGGTCCTCAGTGATTTTTTTTTAGTAAATTAAGGCATATAAACATTAAGAACCAAATCCAGACTCCTGCGCGCTTTCCGTCCGAGCGAGAGAAGGGAGTGAACTCCCCCTGTCACTCACTTTTCTTGGACAGGCTTTATGGCAGTTATGCTGCCATATGCCTGCCTTAAGTGAAATGTCTGTACGACCTGATCCGCTCAGAAATGTCAAATGTCCAATACTGTACAATTTAAATGCTTCCCCCCAACCGCCTTGGCGGACAGAGGGGGAAGCACAGCCCTTTCATATGCAAAATCTATTGTACAGAACTAAGTTCCATACGATAGAAGCTACGTGTATAAAATGCACGTAACATCTGGAGGGCGCATGCCCTCTAGTCAAAACAACCCACTTACACACTTTGCGTGTGTAAGTGGGGTGCCCTCCATGCTCCATGGTACAAGTCAAAATCTTTTCCTATACCTATTTTCTTGTTCAATCAGATTGTCGCAATTCTGCCTTAGCTTTACTCATTTAAGCAGAGCGCTCATTTAAACTATGAGCGCCATGAAGTGTGTCCCCCCATTCTTTGATCTGTTTGAGTGATCCTTTGGGAACAATTACCTATCTGCTCCATTATCTTCTGAATACCTGTGTAAAAATGGCAGCTTCTTCCTGAATAATGATGCTGCATAGTTTCTTTAACGGCTTCCACTATGTCCCCATAAGATGTAACACTTGCCTGGCCCAAATCCTGTGCCAGTGGATTGCTTATAGTGCTCAGAGTCCCTTGCAGATGCTGCATTGGTCTTTTTTAAATGTAAATTTTGTTGCTTCATCATCAAGGAGCTTTAAGGTCTTTTTATTGTGAACAATAACAGAATCAATAGATGAATCAGTAGATTACAACATGACTGCATGACATATGCAAGTTCCCTGCTTGAAAGAAATTCTGCCACCAGACCCCTACCTTTAAAACTTCTGCTGTGTCTTTGCATAAATGAGGATGCATCTGATAGTATAGAAGGTGCTAAGCACGCCCTCCCTGTACTATTTACAATCACCCCCCTCGCAATTAGCGTAGGTGACCACTGCATCCTGACCCACCTTTGTAAACCCTTCTAGTGCAGCACTGGATCTACTGTATGTGGATATGTGGCGTGTAAATGGTCGTAAAATGCGGTTGGTTTTCTTAACTATCACAAAACGTCACTGTTACAGAAGTCTGGATCCAGTGCGTGACATTTGTAGCACAATTCTAGATTTAGGTACACAAGTTTAACTGTTCATTATTTGTGTGCAATAAACAATATCACTCAGTGTTTTTCCAGAATTCAATGAAAGTAAATTAACTTGCACACCTTACATTGCTACATGAGCTTTCCAGATGCAGTTACTTATTTCTCTGAGTCAGCCCCAATGTCTTTCTTCCTCACTTTAGATAATTAATTGTTTCCCAATTACAGATCCTCCAATCCTTTAAAACCTCTTAAAGAAAACCTCTTAGGGCCAGATTTGCTAAGCTGCGGGTTTGGAAAAGTGGAAATGTTGCCCATAGCAACCAATCAGATTCTATCTCTGTCTCTCTCTCTCTCTCTCTCTCTCTCCTCTATTACATACTAGAGAATGTCAGCTACAATAGTATTGGTTGCTATGGGAAACATCTCCACTTTTGCAAACCCACAGCTTAGTAAATCTGGCCCTTAATGTGCTTACAGTTCTGCCATCCTTTTTTATGTTTGTCAGTTCCTAATGTGGCCTCTATAATTTTTTCCCCCAACTAAATGTATAGGCAACTTACTTGAACTCAAGTTCTCCCAATCTGTTTCCAGTTATTTTAAACTCACCCTTTTAGATTTCTAACCAAAACATTATTTCCTATATCATCTCTACGCTTGATCAAATTTCTTTGCAATCAATATTATAATTCTCCCTGTTTACTTATAGCACTCTTTCATATCCAGATAAATAAATATATGTATATCTCTCTTACTCTATAACTGGTTTATCTCTCTCACTATCACCTTCACCCTCTCTTATTTATCTCACCCCCCTCCCTGTCCTCTCTTTCTTGATATCCTACACTTAATTGCAAGTTATGTGACAGCTATAGTATGATTTATTCTGTCTACTATAGCGGTCACTTTCTCTTTCAGTCTTACTAAACTGGAGTTGTTTTGTGGTCGTTCATTATTACATTGTTTTAAAAGCTGCCAATGCTTGAGGATCGATAAAAATAAAATCTAAAAATAAACTGCTATTCATTTGTAGAGGATTTCCTAAATTTTTGTACAGTGTAAAAATAACGATAAACCTTTTTTTGCAGTAACATCCTTCTTTTTCTCGTCATCTGTTATCATCCCCACACCCCTCATCAGCTGTATATGTGGATTGGCACATGTAGCTGTGGGAGGGGATGCTATAGCCAGAAAACACTTCCACAGAGTGTCCAAAAGGAGCTTAGGCTTTAATTTTCTGATAGCAGCTAGGGGGGTTTAAAGCGCTGCATGGGTAGGATCAGTTGAGAATCTATGCAGACCAGTATCCTGAAACTGCAGGGAAAATTTCTCTGTCTTCCTGTGGATTTTGTCCCTTTACTGTTGGATCCTCTTCTACATCCATAATCTCTGATAGATCATTGCTTCCCTGTGCTATAGAGAAGTGTATCTGATATACTGGTCTGCGGGATGCCAAATTGAGCTTTACTCTGTCAACAATATCAGTCTGTATAAGGTTCAAACCTATGACTTTTGTTGATAAGAGATGCACTCCATGCTCTTTGACATCAGAGCACGTATAAAGAAATATTTATAGCATCTTGATTTTTTTGTGGGACATGATACCCAGTAAAATCTTAGTGTATCGTGCTCCAGAGGGGGCTACAAGAAGTGAAGTATACAGAACTACAAGGAGGCGCAAGAAATCCTTGGGAGACCTGTACCAAAATGGATATAGAGTCAAAGCTGCCCATGGAGGGGACAAGCAGGAGACGTCTGGATGGGTCCAGTCATTGTCCTCTTACTATAGAAGGGCTTGTTACTGGGGTAAGATCTGCTTAGCATTCTCCTAGATATATGTGCATTCCATATATAACATTCTGCAAAATATGTTTCTTTAGCAACAGCGGTGACATAACTTACCTGAATATATTGTGTCCATCGGCAGTGCTTATAACACACACACATCTGTGTTATTGTTATGAATACTTTAGAGATTGTTTTCATGTAACACCTCAGAGGATTCTGATATGTTTGTATTTTAGAATATTATATGCTCTAGATTCATATACTGTGTATCGCTTATTCTCCTGTTTCCAGTGTGTTTTGTTTGAGTAAAGTTGTGATATACTTGTACTATATATATAGTTGTACTTGCTGACTAAATATATGTGTAACTATTTGACATTTTTTAAAGACCTATGGTTAGCAAATATAGTAATATATCAGTCACATCATATATTTTTCTTTATAACAATGATACAAAACGATGTCTTTTTAAGTTAACTTGATGTAATATGAAAATGTGTCCTGTAATATTCACATATCTATATGGAAAAGTTTACCATACAGTGACAGGTCTTCGGATGCTAGATTTTATAGACTTGTTATAGTGAGTGCTTCGTGATTAAACGTTTATAGCAAAAGAAGGTATTTAGAATTTGTCTGACCTCTATAGAAAAAATACTTCTACTGTTAGCTTACCTAATCTCATGTTTTTAATGTATTTATTCTCATGTGTTACTTGTTGTGGAGTATGCTAGCGCTATACAAATAAATAATGATAATGTAAGTCTATTAGTCTATGCCTAGTACAGTAGTGGGAGTAATATTCTGTCATGCTGACTGAGTAACTATCAATGTGATTTGTAAATGATAAAATGGCCTTGTATTATTTATAAGAGTTCTTGTCTTGTTACTCTAGCAAGCTAGTGATGTCTTGCAAAATTTTCATATTTTTTATAATAATTGTAAGTTTTTGGGCAATAAAAAACTGGTGCTGGTTGTTAAAATTTGAGCAACACAACACAGTTATAATAAATGTGTGTGAAAATTGTAGAATATATTTTTATTATTAGATAAGTGTACATTGTCTTTATCTGCAGACACTCCTTATAAAATATTTAAAATGAATTGTTTCATTTATGTCATTAGCAAATCTGTCCCTACATTATTTCAGGGTATTAGAAAGAGGTACCACATCCAAAATCCTCCATTTCCAGTATCTACAAATTAGAAGGTTCATTCAATCCCCCAAAAAAACAAAAATGTATTTTAAGTACACTCCATTTGAGTCAGTATTTGCATCAACTCAGTTGGACATAAAGGAAGGGTGTGAGTAACTGCTGACAATGGCCCTTTTTTTTCGAAAAGGCCGTTTTTTCCCAACCAGTTACGAACCGGCTGGAAAATCAATTTCTTCTGCCTTGCTAAGGAGAAGCAGTCAATCTACTGATAAAAGACGAAGCAGCGGCGGATGGTGAGTTTTAATGTAACCCTTACCCTCCCCTTTCATTATCCTAGCCCTAAACCTCTCCTTCCATTACCCTAACCCTTCCTTCCTCACAGCCTGACTCTAAAACTCCTTTCTCCCCAACCTGTCCCTAAGTCTCCCCTCCCTGCAGCCTGACCCTAAGACTCCTTTCCCCACAGCCTAACCCTAAGACTCCCCTGCCCGCAGCCTGAACCTAAGACTCTCCTACCCGCAGCCTGACCCTAAGACTTCCCTACCCGTAGCCTGATCCTAAGACTCCCCTCCCTGTAGCCTAACCCTAAAATTCCATATAGACTTCTAACCCTAAAACATCTCATAGACTCCCCTGTAATACTCACCTGTCCGGCGGGTCTGCGGCGGTGCAACAGGTCTACCGTGGCAGTTTCTGGATGAATGGGTAAGTATTCCAATCCACATACTTACCCATTCATCAATAAATTCTTCTAATCAGTGCTATTTTCAAAATAGAGACAGGCAAAAATTAGCTTTCGGAAACAGCATTTTCGAGGCGGACTGCATACTAAAGGAATAGCATAAGCATCTAATAGTATTGAAATGTGTGAAACAAAAAAAAATCCACACTATCTAGTTTCTAGTATCTAGTTCCTTTGACTGTATTTCCACAGTGCACTGTAGTCTGCTGGAGATGTTGTCGAGAAATCAGTATTTTTTTTACATTGTGTCTATTAATGAATTGTCTATTATTGTAACTGTTGCCCCTCCCCCTTGCACACATTTCC
>WWET01000782.1:224098-235796 GCA_011038615.1 Limnodynastes dumerilii | reverse complement strand
CATGCTGTATCTCCATCCATCTCTAGACCCTGCCACTTTCATGTAACTAACCCTTAGCTTATTTTCATTCTCTTTGTACCCTCTACCTTATTTCTCTTAGAAGGCTTCACATATTCCAGCTGTAGCTTAGCTTTTATCATTTTTTACGTGACATTTACCTTTATTTGCCATCTATCCCATATGGTGTTGGTGAAAACAAAATGTAATGTTCTTTTACCTTTCAGTTTATTTTTCTGCCAGGTAAACTGATATAGTGATATAGGACTGGATTCACATTTATGAAAAGGGGGCATTTTCCGCTTGAAAAGAATGGATAATTCATGACTGTGCATGTGTGAAGTAGATTTCCAGATCAGATCTAAATCTTTAGGATCTAGACTTCCATGCTGGAAGCCTTTCTGATGGTGGGGTGGGGTGAAGCAGGAAGCGTATGCCAGGTTTGCAAGACGTACACTGGAGTCAGGATCTCCGCTGACACTGCCTTTAAAGTTCCGAGCTCAGCATAAGGGGAGGTCGTGATCCCATATTTTCAAAATGTTGGTATATTATAATGGTGGTTATAGGTGGTAGAAGAGAAATTTGGTTGAGTATCTTCTGTGATGCTGAGCTGTGGTATCATACATCTAAACCATTGTATCCTAGGGGAGTTAAAATGTGTGCATAGACTATAATAAAAAATATGCTAAGCATTAATTCTTTATTATGTGTTTAAAATCCTATAACTTTCCTTGCAATGTAACTGTTTGATCATGATTAGCCTTCCCAGATGAAAACAATTGTTAACATGATAAAAAGATGTTTGATTATGGCCCTTTCTCTCTTGCAGGCTTGAGGTTTCTACGAGCTCTACGGCTAATCCAGTTTTCTGAAATCCTGCAATTTTTAAATATTTTAAAAACAAGGTGAGAAAATAGTACATTACGTATGTCTGGTTCCCAAGGTCAAGCAGGTAAAAATACTGATTGACAGAGTAGTAACTTGCTCACTATGGGCCGTACTCAGAGATCCGTCTGGCAATCGGTCCACAAATATACGCACCATCCGAGCAAGTAACATCCACCAAAACCACTCCCCTTTCTAATCCGTGCCCACGGAGACTTCCGCCTCCATAGACCAGCTGTAACTTTTCGTGGCCTTTTCCGAGCGTATGTGTCACTCCGTCCGTGCGTATCTTTATAATCGCACCCACTTCCCTTCATTTAAATGGCTCCCCCCCATTTCTATGTAAATTTCTCTGTGCATATTTTTTCGTGGGAGGTCCGTGCGTATTTACCCACGTCCGATTCACAAGTCCGTCCGTGCGTATAGTCTTACGTGAAAGGAGTATAAAAAGTTACTATGCATGCGCAGTTGAAACATACTTAAAAATACGCACGGAAAACGGAGAAAAAACGGATCTCTGAATACGGCCCTATAACATTGCGTTGTTGGCAACTAGCCCTAAGCAGTAAAATATTGTGTGTAGTGTGGCAATGTCCCATTTTATTGATAATTTACACTTTTTTTTTAACCATTCTATGTGAGGTCCTGATATGATTTTGGATGTATTTTTTGGTGGTTTAGCTGATCAGTGCAGGAATCACACAGTCTCAGTGCAAGTTGTACCCAGTTGCCAGTTGCCTGCATCTGTGTGTGATTTTGTCATTGCGTTGATCTTTGCCTATGACAAGCAGGACAGATGGAAGTGGGAGGGCACTGAGGATTTAGGATTACAATAAAATCTCATTCATGAAATCGTCTGGCCATAATATAGAGAAAACTCGGAAAGAAGCTTAATCCCTACACTGACACAGAACTCAATTAGAGTGGCTTCAGCTATATAAGACATTTATCTTAACTTGCCAAATAAAGATCACATTTTCACTGAGTGACTGGCCTGAAAAAGGAGAAGACCTTGTAGAGTCCCTGGATTTTTTTTTCTTTTTATTTTATTATTGTGGTTTTGTAAATTCTGTTTTATCTTTCATTAAGGGAATATTGTATTTCAACATGTTATAAATTGCTGTAGCTTTGGGGTCAAGAGTGTAAAAAGTAGTTATAATAATAACACCTTGGGGTTCACACATTTAAAGGCAATTACATCTCTGAGGTAATACAGAAATGTTTATCTATCAATGTTAAAAATTTTAAAACTTTGGTTCTAAAAGTGACATTTAACCCAATATATAATCATATGTCCAATTTTGAATCTGGGAGGAGTAGAGTGGTTGTGGTCATCCAGGATAGTTGCAATTTTAGACAAGATAAGAATTTGCTGGGAATAGAACTTAGGGGTAGATCCAGAACTACGTGTGTGCATACGTATTTTCGTACACGTAAGTTCGTTACACTCCCCTCGGCACACCCCTTGCACGGACGTATTTTTTCAAAATACGCTACCCAAAACCTACCTTAACTTTTCCAAACGTAACAGCATACGTCTGTGAACGAACGTACTGACTACGTGAACGTACGCAGCTTAGCACGCCCATACTGTACACTTTAAATACCATCCCCCGCCTACTTCACGTAAGACGCACGTATTGTTGAGTAACGTAAATTTGGCACGCCCACGCGTAAGTATTTACGTGAGACATACGTGAATCACCCATACGTCCAATATTACGCTACGTGAATGTGCGTTCTAAACTGCGAATTTACGTCTCCGCCACGCGTAAATTCGCGGAGAAGCGTAGTTCTGGATCTACCCCTTACTTCTTACGGAGGACTGGCACACCCCTTCTAACTTTTCACACTAAGGGCTATATTTACAAAAGACGATTTTGGCTGGCAATTATGAAACGCCAGCCATTGCCGCGATTTTCCCGCGATTTTTTATGAAATGATGACGTAAGTTACATTAGGGGCTCTAGTGTTTCTGAAGTCATCATCTCTATAAAAGGCTGCCCTCTAGCGACCGAATGGTCATTAGGAGCGCCATGGAGAGTCTGAGGAGTTGAAGAGAGGACCAGAGATGCCATTTCTAGCAACCGGAGAACATTCTACAAGCAATTTGAGAAGATTCCCTGACAAGAAGAAAAAAAACTCCAAGCAACTCGTCCCAAGAATGATGACAGCAAAACGGTGAGTGTCAAATTTTTTTATTTTTTTTCTACTACACACAATACTTTCATACACATTTAGTATAGTACACGGTCGCCACCGGAGGTAAGTTCACACATTAGGGGGCATTATTAGGCAGTTTAAATGATTATTTTACACACACACGTATATTAATGTAATAATGTATGTTTTGTGCACACTGTTTTTTTTTTTTTTTGCAAAAACCACACACAGCACAGCATATTTAGAAGGTTTACCATGCTGGCGCTGATATTACTACAAGGCTAAGCAATTCTGAGCCTTGTAATTCTATCAGCGTAGCGTGGCTAAGCCTTTCAACCATGCGGCGCTTGGCTTTTACACACAGATCAACACCTCAAATAGATTGACATGTATTTTTCAGGTTATGTGTGAGGCACTTTCATTGAAGGTGTCCCACACAGCATGCAATTTTTTTTTCTGTGATTTGCTGACTATCTAAAGGCAATTTAGACAAATCACCTTTAGTGAATACGGCGATCTGTATTTTTTGAATGCCAAACATCTGGACGATTTTTGTCCAGCGATGTTTGACGCGTCGATTTTGCTAAAGGCTAAAGTCCCGGGACTTTGCCTTTAGTGAATACAGTGATAGCCAAATCGCCTCCAAACTCTCGGGACTTGAGGCGATTTGGCCAAAATCGAGCTTAGTAAATATACCCCTAAGAACGGAGTTGAAGTCCGTGCTTAATGGATTCCTGTGCGTAACATCTAGATCTTAAACTTTGTGTTCTGGGCATGTGCCCAGGGTAGCCTCAAACTTAAGATGTCCCTTATGCTCCTTTTTGCTAATGCACAAGATAAGAAGTTGCTTGGAATAGAATGTTAATTGTTTACTTTTTAATAATTTTTGGGGGAACTGTACTGCATCAGTATCTCTCAGACCCACAGCAATATTCAGAACCTGGAGATGCAAATTTGCTCTTAAAAGTGTAAACATACAGGTGAAACTCGAAAAATTTGAATATCATTCAAAAGTTCATTTATTTCAGTAATTCAACTTAAAAGGTGAAATTAATATATTATATAGACTCATTACATGCAAAGTGAGATATTTAAAGCATTTATTGGTTTTAATTTTGATGATTATGGCTTACAGCTTATGTGAACCCCAAAAGTGAAATTTCTCAAAATTGGAATATTACATGAAATAAAAAAAAAAGGTTTTTAAATACAGAAATGTCAGCCCTCTGAAAAGTATAATCATGTATATGTACTAAGTACTTGGTTTGGGCCCCTTTTGCACAAATTACTGCCTCAATGCGGCGTGGCATGGATGCTATCAGCTTGTGGCACTGCTGAGGTGTTATGGAAACTTCACACTGGACTTCAAACATCTGTGATTGTTTGCCTCTCCATTCCACCAGACTCTGGGACCTTGGTTTTCTTTCTTTAGCCCAGGTAAGATGCTTCTAACGTTGTTTGTTGTTCAGGAGCAGCTTGACAAGAGGAATACGACATTTGAAGTCCATGTCCAGGATCTGTCTGGGTGTGGTGGCTCTTGATGCACTAACTCCAGCTTCAGTCCACTCCTTGTGCAGCTCCCACACACTTTTGAATGTTCTTTTCCTGACAAGCCTCTCCAGGCTGCGGTCATACCTGCTGCTTGTGCACCTTTTTCTTCCACACTTTGCCCTTCCACTTAACTCTCTATTAATGTGCTCGATACAGCACTTTGAGAACCTCAAACTTCTTTTGCAATTTTTCTTTTGAGGTTTTCACTCCTTATGGAAGGTGTCAATGATGGTTTTCTGCACAACTGTCAGGTCAGAAGTCTTCCCCATGATTGTGAATTCTACTGATCCAGACTGAGACACCATTTAAAGGCTCAGGAACCCTTTGCAGGTGCTTTGGAATAATTTGCTTATTAAAGTATGACACTTTGAGCCAACAATATTGAACTTTTGAACAATAGTCAAATTTTTTGAGTTTCACCTGTATGCTGCATGTGCACAAGAAGCATCTACTCTGGTCTTTAAAGAGCAAAGCAGAGCAGTATAATAACTCTGACTGAAATATCACTAACTGGTTGTTGTGACTGCTACTCTCCCTGGAAGACGGTAAACAGTGAACCTAAAGACAGAGGACTGGATTCAGACATCTGCACGTTTTCCGTAGGTGTGGGTGTCTGTACGTCTGCGAGAGAGAGGGGAGTGCATGCCTCCTGTCACTCCCTTCTCTCGTGCGGGCTTTATGGCAGCTTAAGTCTCTTGTGTGGATCAGTGATCCGTACGACCGCTGATCCATAGCAATGTGGGAGCCCCCTCCCACACTGTACAATTTGCATGCTTTTCCCCGCCTGTTTTAACGGGCGGAGGGGAAGCACAGCCCATTTCCACTGAAATGGCCTCGGACAGTATAGTCAGGCCACTTACGCACCTTGTGTGCGTAAGTGACCTGACGTTCTTAGGTCAGAATCCGGTCCAGATTGACTTATTTGCATGCACTTTTTTTTATATTTATTTAGACAACAGTATTGTATAAGCATACAAGTGTTGAAAACAGTATAAATGAAGCAGTACTAAACAGCAATACAGTAACAAAATATACAATTGTAATTGCAGTAAAATAATTACAGATGGTATCAAGAAAAGTTGCTGATTGCAAAACAAAACAGATAAATTCTCAAACTGATGTTGAATAAAAATTTTTTTTTTTTTTTATAACAGACCAGGACGGAAAGGATAAAATAATAATAGTAGCTGAAGCATAGCCTGGATTAGTAATAGACTTGGAACAAAAACAAGAGGAAAGGGGGAGTGGAAGGGGAAGAAAAAACATCACTGGTGCAGAATATTGATATCAATGACAAGGGAAGAACAGTGTGAGATCAGATTGAAAATAAAAAAAACAAAAGCATTTTATCTAGTGCCAGCAAATGAACGATTAAAATGCATCAACCACGGCTCCTGAGTCTTGTGTAAAGAAGATACTGTATCATGCATAAGGCTTGTAAGGAACTCCATTGAGGTGACACACCAAAGCTTATTAATAATAGCTTGCAAGGTTGGTGCATATGGATTTTTCCATTCCCTTGCTATCAAAAACTTAGCTGCTGTGCACATGTAAGACAATATCTTACTTCAAAGGATCCCTATTGAGCCTTACATCTAGAAGAAAAGTTCTGGATATCTAGCCAATAACTTATCACAAGAGCACACTCCCACCAAATGGGAACGTTTGAAGTTCTCTGGTCACATAATCTCCAACAGGTATCAGATGACAATGGGTTCACTTTAGATGGAAAGAGATACCACCTGGTATACACTTTAAAAGCATTTTCACGTTTAGATGTGTTGATTGACAATTTCGCTATTTCGCCACATAGTTGACCTGTCTTCCCCATCAAATGAGATGCCTAGATCCTGATCCCACATTTACTCGAATGATTCAACAGGAGAGGATGGCAGAATAAAACAAGCTTATAACAAAGCTATAACCCTTCTGTCATATGGACTGTACATGTACACTAAAATGTACTAGGCCAATGAACCCTAGGACCTTTATTTTGAGAGAACAATAAGCTCCTGAACATTGAAAACACAAATAAAAGCAAATAATTTTAATTATATTTTTTGCAGAAGTCAGAGAACTAACTAGGAGCAAACATTCCCTCCATTAGTGAATCTTGTCAGTTCCACTATTTTTCAAGAGTAGGTACAAATCCTGGATACCTCCAAAGGAGAGTTAGAGGAGAAGGTTAGCAAGTGAATTATATCCATTTATTCAGAAAATCCCATATGTCTAAAGAAAACTTTACTGTGGGAATGGCATATACCAAAGTAGGTCTCAAATTTTTAGGGAGCCAAGGTGGAAAGTACACTGATTGGTAACCCTTCAATAGGTTTTCTATGTTAAACTTTCTTACTGCTATACTCACAGAGTGTGGGGTGGGTATGTGACATCATGACATCGTAGGTAGTATTCCAGCTCTCACTTTCCTATTACATAACAGAAAATATCAGCTAGAATCTGGTTGCTATGGGCAACATCTCCACATTTCCTTTCCCACACCTTAGTAAATCTGACCCCTGGTAGCTCAGTAACAAAGCTCAGAGCCAGGAGTCTTTTCACTGGCTTGGACTGCAATACAAAGCTTTTGTGACACAGGACCAGTAAAATTGGTAAGGCCAGGTGTCAAGCAACCACAGACCTCCTGGGTGCCTAGGTTGCCTAGCTGGAAATCCATCCAGTATCTTGCCCTTCAGTGAGGTCTGAATCTGGCTTTGTATCATTCTAAACATTTGAACAGGTCTGACTGCCAATCAGAGAGTCTTTAGACACTATCTTTAGATACAAGTCAAAAAGGAGAAAAACCCCTGCTGTCAGGTATTCTGTGCAAACATTCAACAGATTAAAAGACCAGTCAGAACATTAGAACAAGTTCAGTTGTTTTTAAATGTCATCCTAAGCTTTAGAAATATATCAGGACACTGAGTGGTATTGCACACAATACACTATATAAAAAGGGTTTGTAACATCATTTGCTACGTTGCAAATTTCTGAATCTGTACACTACAAACTAAGCAATGTGGTTAGAAGTGATTATTAAGCCTTTAAAGTAGTTACACACTGACAAGTTTCATTGATGATCCAACATCATTACTGATTTAGAAGAAGATTATGTATCTGACGTTAAAGAGTGCACACTGGAAAGATCCCTCGCTGGATCATTTTTAATTTGCTCTCATTATGCAGTTCTGCTAATGTCCTGTAAAAGGGTATCATTGATCTGAAAAATTTAGAGCTTTTAAAAATTAATTGAAACGATCAAAAACTGTTTGAAATGATTTGGAGCATTGTTGGATAGTACACACCAGTGCTTTTTTTGTAAGTAAAAAGGTGCCGGAACCCACATCAATTCACACATGACCACACAACCAATCACAAGCCGAGCAGTGCCACACGCCGAGCAGTGCCTTCACAACCAGCGCGGACGAAGCACGCATGCATTGGACTCGACACACAACAGCCCGCATGCACCGTTTTAATGATTTTGCCACGGAGACTTTTAAAACTTGGAAAATCCGTTGAAAAAAGGTGCCGGAACTCCAGTTACAGTGCGTTCTAGGACAAAAAAAGCACTGGTACACACTGGTAAATGTTTGGCTTAAACTGTTGTTTATCATGTCATTTGCAGATAATTGGCATAAAAAGCACCATTGTGTACTTTTTTACATTCCTTCCAAATGACAAATATGTATTCCAGTACCATGGATTATGTATTGATGCTGTGGAAATGTTATCTAATATATGGAATTTTGCTTAAGTGTTAATGATCTAATTTTATGACAAGAATGGATAATGGAAATTTGTGCTACCCATGTTTATAGGTAAAAAAAAAAAACATGCAAAGATGTTTATATATTAAGTTTCTGCTATTTACAACAGCATCAGTTGAATGTATACAAGAACTTAACTGAAAAAGTTATTTTTTCTGTGGACATAAAAACATATTTTGATATATAAATTTTACAGTGAAACAGCTGGTTACTTGTCTTGGGTTACAGCCATGCAGCAGATTTAGTATGAGGCCTTGAATCCGGATTTCCCAGCAGCTCAATGCAAACTATTTTTTATACTAATCTAGGCTAAATATAGAAAAAGCAAAAAAAAAGAAAATATCTTGAAGGTTGAAATGGTAACCTAGAGGGAATCTGTTAAGTGAAAAAGGGAAAATAATAAAATGCCTATGTGAGTAATCTAAACCATGGATTATTTTATATTTATGATTATTACACATTTCAACAGAATAATATTGCACTGTCAGATAATTTAATTGATTTCATAATATTTCTAATAAAAATAATAATAAAAAAAATATGAGTAAAGAGTTCTTCCACAATTAGAACCTATGCTTATTAAATGCCATTTTGATATATAAATTTTACAGTGAAACAGCTGGTTACTTGTCTTGGGTTACAGCCATGCAGCAGATTTAGTATGAGGCCTTGAATCCGGATTTCCCAGCAGCTCAATGCAAACTATTTTTTATACTAATCTAGGCTAAATATAGAAAAAGCAAAAAAAAAGAAAATATCTTGAAGGTTGAAATGGTAACCTAGAGGGAATCTGTTAAGTGAAAAAGGGAAAATAATAAAATGCCTATGTGAGTAATCTAAACCATGGATTATTTTATATTTATGATTATTACACATTTCAACAGAATAATATTGCACTGTCAGATAATTTAATTGATTTCATAATATTTCTAATAAAAATAATAATAAAAAAAATATGAGTAAAGAGTTCTTCCACAATTAGAACCTATGCTTAGAGTCTTAAATGCCACCAAGACAGGGAGTAAATTTCAGTTGTGGGAAGCAAAAAAAATTAAATAAATTATAATAAAAACTCTGCATCTTTTCACAATAATTCCTAGCCAGAAACACGTCTTATATTGCTGTAACATTTTTAGAAGCTGGAAGTAAAATGAGTAATAATATTTTAAACAAAAGGTTGTACTCTATTTATTGGTATGGAAAGAATTTCAGCAAAAAGTGATGAAAGCATTCTGTGTGTGTGTACTGTATAACCTTACAAAATACTTATCTTTCTCTCTTTTAGTAACTCCATTAAGTTGGTGAACCTTTGCTCCATATTCATTAGCACTTGGCTGACAGCTGCAGGCTTTATTCATTTGGTAAGTTCTGTTTTTTTTACTGTTCTTTTAGAGGAATTATTAATGTAGCAGATGAGTAACAGGTTATCCACCATTGCAACTATAAACCACTCCTTATAAAATTCATAATGGAGATAAATCCTTAAGTAAAGTGGAATTTAAATGTTTGTATACTGCCACTTCTAAATCTCCATACCACAACTTCTAAATTTCCATCTCGAAAACTAAGCAGGATCCTATTTTAATGGTATATTCCAAAATGTATAAATGTTCCCAACTATGGTGTGAAAATTGAAAATACAGAACAGCTGAAATTAAACAAATGACACTTATTTCCTTTTTAGGTTGAGAACTCTGGAGACCCATGGGATGATTTTCGAAACTCCCAGAGTATTTCATACTGGGAATGTGTCTACCTGCTAATGGTGACCATGTCCACTGTGGGTTATGGAGATGTTTATGCAAAAACCACGCTTGGTCGTCTCTTCATGGTGTTTTTCATTCTCGGCGGTTTGGTAAAAATACTTTCTATTTCATTACTATAATAACTTGGGTAGCAGTTTCATAACAATCTGCAGAGTGATGCAAATAAATGTTCTAGATTTTAGTGACACAAAGTGAGTTTAAAATTTACAGCCATTTGTTTTCCACAACAAAATGGATGCTCTGTGTGACAACTATTTATTAGCAAAGTAAAACATATCTTTCCAAAAATTAGAGACAAAGAAAAGATTTTTATATAATGCTAAAAGCAATAAAATCACAAAATGGAGGTGATCATTAAAAATACCTTCACAGTTTTGTTTCGGACGTTTTCTTAGTCCATAGTTTTCTGTATAAATGTCAAACAAAGTGACTTCCACATTTGTGCACCTTATGTGATTCTTTATAATTTATAAATCATTTTTAATATATCTAAAATTTTACAGTTTATATTTATTTTACACATCAAGCAATATAAAGCGCAGAACATTAATGAGTTGCATTCATACAGTTAAATGATTTATATTCAAGGCAATTTTCCTATTCAGGTTGCAGCATTTACAAAACAGTTAACACAACCACTTTGCTTGTGGAATAATTTATATTCTTATCAAGGTGCATGGCCCTGCAGATTTTTATGCTACAACAGACAAATATTCTTAACACTTACACCAACCAAATAAATTCACAGCATATTGCTGTACATCTGGCTAGAAGCATACTTTGGTGTGATGGGGTGTGTTAATCAGTTTATTAATGCCTTTAGCCTTATGTTTGTAATGAGCATCACTTGTACCATGCTATGAATGGTAGTTGGCATTTTACCTTTATAGTACATTATCCATTCAGAACTTTAATTTGCAGACCGTATGTGTGAGTTCAAGGGTTGCTCATTACTTTTATTTAGTAAATATTTTGGGATGGGTTAGGTAGATTGTTTTGTAAGTAAACAAGTATTCATGAAATACTAATTAATTTATTGTGCTTGTTCTTAAGATTTACCAATTCTATACTGAAGTGACCTTATGCACTGCATGCCACTACAGTAAAGAATAGATTAAGCTGCACATTGGGTTTTTATACTTGTTATAAAGAAAATTTTTTGCGGTTTCAGTCTATTCCCACTTTGCTTTTTACCCCTATTTGTCAACCCCCATTGTTCCCAATTATTCCAACAAACAATATGAAATAACACTGTGTCAAAGAGCCAGCTAGTTGGATTTACTTTTCAAATTTCTCTATTTAGATAGACAGCCTGATCCATATATTTAAGCTGAGAGAAAATGCTTGGGGCCAGCTACGGGTTTGGAAAAGTAGAGATGTTGCCCATGGCAACCAATCAGATTCTAGCTCTCACGTTTCTATCACATACTAGAGGATGTTAGCTAGAATCTGATTGGTTGCTATTGGAAACATCTCCATTTTTACAAACCCACAGCTCAGTAAATCTGGCCCTTGGAATGTCTGCCACTGTTCCTTGTACATGTTATGGAATATTCAAATTAATATAAA
>WWET01000782.1:207341-223335 GCA_011038615.1 Limnodynastes dumerilii | reverse complement strand
ATATATATATATCTAGATATACATAAAAAAGTGTCAACACGTGTGTCTGTGTGTGTGTGTATATATATATATATATATATATACACACTCATTTTTATAAATTGCCACTGCTTTTGATTGGCAGAACATAAGCCCTGTCTCCTTAAATGTATTTTTTTTATACACATAGATATTTGTACCCAGAGGTGTGTTTTCTAGTGAATCTGGTGAAGACTTGGATGTGAATCCGTTCTCCACAGGAGATTGTTACAAACTGTTTCTAAGAGACCTGAAATTCATTGCAAAGGGAACTTCTAATCACCATGCATGTCTGTCTAGTTTACTGACTATATGTTGTTGTCCTTTATCAGTGGTGTCTCCAGAGCACATTTATGCATTTTTTTTTTTTGAGTCCATCTCTCTTGCTTCATATTCGCCAGTGCATCAGTGTATTTCATCATATCACTGCATGTTGGTGTATTCTACATGTCAGGTTGTATGTTGCATTGTCAGTGTATGTGTCAAAGTCATCTTTTGTATCTTGTACTATTCTCCATCTGTGGATTGGATTAACTTTGATTTTATTGTGTGTCAACAATTTGTCTGATGTGTTATCTTACAGATGTAAGGCAATCATTTAAAAAAAAGGTGCTACTTTGGGGACAATTCTCTTGGCTATGTTCATTTAGTGCTTCAGTGGCCTCACACAGGGCTCTACCACTATAGCTGACCTTTCATTACAATCCAGCAAAAATAACTGTAACACTGAAAATGCAGAAAATCCTATAAGGTCATCCGATTACTATATTTTCCACTTTTAAAGTCCCATATAGCGCCATATTGTGCTTGTTTTTTTTAGGAATAGGTACAGCTTCCTCTTCCAGGGAGCTGTGACACAGGTTTTTAAGTTTACAATTTAACCCTGCTTGAAATCTTGGTGCTTTCGTAATAATAATAAAGCACTGGACTACTTTCCACCATGTAGGCATCTGCAGAGTAATATGGTTATAGTTACACATAGGTGCACATTTTTTACATAGCCCACTGCAGGAGCTCTGCTAGAATTGTAGGGTAGAGAGTAGGCCAACCTCCTGATATACTTATCTTTTTATCTTCAGCGTACTCCATTTTTTTTTTTTAAGAATACCTGGGTTATTTCTCATTTTAGATTATTGTTTCATCATTTCTTCATTTCTAAACATGTATTTTAGTTAATGTAGCATGTTGTGTTTGTTTTTACCCACTGTATAGAAAAACGACTTTGCAATGTATTACAGCCTTAAGTTACTAATTCATAGAAAATGCACCATCTGGATGTTACACCTTTTCATTATAATTCTATTTTTTAATGTGTACCTACTTTTTGTGGACTTTTTGTGACATATCCCTTTTTTTCTTTTCTTACTTTTTGGGTATTATTTGGTAGACCCAAATATTTTTGCTCTTTCAAACACGCTCGACAAAGGGAGATCAGCTCCATGCTTGAGTTGAGAGACCAGCCTTGGGTTGAGAAACTGCATATTGATGATAAAATTTTATTTTGCCTTTTTGTTAAAATGGACTGCACCAAGTTTTTTTCCAATAAAAAAAATGTTGAAATGCCTCATCATTGAAAAGGAAATGAGATTCGAATATTATCAATGTCATATAAAATTAAGCAAGAGTTGAACATTTCCAGCATATTTTTATTTGTTTGAATTTTAATCCAAGACTGTTGCTTAAAAAATGGTTGAATTAATTAATTTTTCTATTGGTTGCCGCTAAATCCCAAGAGAAGTGAACTTGGTATATGCTCAAAAACAATAACATTTAAAATACAACTTCACAATCTCAATCAGCATTTATCTCAGTTTTACTTATAATGATTTTAATGTTTACATAAATAGGGCCATTAAATTTTCATTCTTCGCCTACTGTAGGTTCAGTAGGGAATTAGTTGATTAAAAAAGTCTAAAATTTTAAAACTGAGATTTTTTGATTTTTTTTTTAAAGTCTGAGCTATTGAGACAGAATATAGCTGGTTTATATGAGAATGAAAAAAACCTGTATAATTGCATGCGACAGAGACAGTGGACCAGATTCAGATCTCCGTGTGACTTACATGTGCACAGAGATCTGTAACTAGGCACAGAAGAGGGGAGTGAACGCGCCTGGCATAAGGCATTCTGGACACGTCCAGAACCCTACCTTAACTTCTCCACACGGAAGTAGATGCAGAACTGCTGCTCTGCTCTCCGGCACTTAATTGCCATGCCTAACCCGCACTGTATAGTGGGGTTTAGGAATGTGCATTTTAGGTGCCGGCCCCTTCTACGGAACTTTGTTTTGTAATCAAGAAGTTAAGACACGTAACATCTGGCATACACATGCATTGATGTTACATGTCAAGAGAGAACTGCGTAATTTCCCTTAAGAACGTAATTGTGAATCAGGTCCAGTTTCCAGATATTGTGGGCTAGTAAGAAATCTCAGACTGAGGAAGATAGAGCAAGGTCTCTGAGCAGCACAGAGCAAGGGGCCCATCAAAGTGATGCAAGAGATTCTGGTCACATGGGACCGGATCCTGAGTTCCGTCCGACACCCAAAGTCTGAGTGACAGGGGAGTTCAGACTGCCAGACTTCCTTGCTTGTGGTAACACATAGAGGACAGGATTCCGGTCCATGGTGATGCTTCTTCAAAGAGAACTGCTGACTTTGACACTTGTAATGAAGGCTCTGGAAAATAAAAGTAGTGTGAGCTGTAAAAAAATTTTAAGTATAATTTTTCAAGTGTTTACAGAATCATGAGAGCACCCATCTGAGTATGCAAGTTTTAACAAAATGATATCCAAAGTAAAACTAACAGAGCTTTCTAAAGATTGCATGGTTTAGAAAGTAGTTATAATTTGTAATATACACTCTCATTCCTTTACCTTGGTGTAGAGCAGGATATGCTTATGAAAAATCATATATATATTTAAGGAAAAACTCACAACAGGTGCCAGTCTGTCCAAACCTGGTTTACTTGGCTGGGGCTGTTCCCCCAATCCCCCCACCTATGTCGAGCGTGTCTTTTTCTGCAACAGACGTCCTTTCTTTCTTTTTAGTCTTCTCTTCTGTCTCCTGTCTTCCTTCCTAGGCCATGTTTGCCAGCTACGTCCCAGAAATCATAGAGTTAATAGGAAACCGAAAGAAATATGGTGGTTCTTATAGTGCAGTTAGTGGACGGAAGTAAGTATTGACCGAGGTGTGGTGTCACTGCTGCAGGGCAAACCTCTCTGCATGCTATTTGTCCTTTGTTTGTTTTTTTCTTCCTATTTCTCGTTCCACGCACTCAGGCAATGTTTGCCCGATATGTCCCCGAAATTGCTGCTCTCATCCTTAATCGGAAGAAATATGGCGGGACGTTTAACTCAACAAGAGGGAGAAAGTAAGTTTTTTTTATTTGTTTAAAGTTTTTTTTTTCATTTTGGCAAGCCAAATTATGGATATTTTAAAGGTATTCCACATAGTATTCTATACATGGAAGTAGCTAGTGGTTTCAGAGGTGTGTTTTTTAAAAAAATATTAGAATTTTACAATTATTAAGCTATTACCAAAAATTGTTAAAACAAAAATATCCAGCATCCATTTTGTTATTTTTGAAACACAAGTTTAATGTAAATGAAGGTTAGCATTGAGATTTATTTATGTAGAACCAGTGTATTATCCATCACTGTTTAAAATGTTTATTCATTCTCATCTATCCAAATTCTGTGCCACACTAACACCCACACACCAGGCTTAAATTAATTTGCATGAACAAATTAAATTGTAATTGCTGAGGGTGAATTGACGTCTGTATCACAAAGTCCCTTCACATTGCTGTTAATATAACCTATGAGTATGTCTGAAAACTATTCTGTAAAATGTGTTTGTGTGATCGTCAATGCGCATATAGGGTCTCATTTACTAAGGTCGATTTTTTACAGCGATTCAACATCGATCATCATTGCTTTTTTTTCTCAGCGATTTTTTTTTACCAAAAATCGCAGCATTTACTATGCCCGAAATTTCCCATCGATGTTGAATCGCCGTCGATGTTGACCGATTTTAAAATGGAAAAATCGCCATGCTTTTCTATAGAAAAGCACGGCATTCTCCATCTCAAAATCGGCATGCATTTTCCTATCCTTTTTCCTGCCGACGTATATATTACTAAATGGAAAAGCATGGCCATGTGTTTGTGGCCATGCTAATCCTTATAGTAGTGTAAACGGCAGCCTGATAAGTGATAGAAGTCTCTAAGCAAATGTGTTCTGTGTCCGTGAAAAATGTAAAAAAGTATCCACATAAACCTTGAAATATTACATGACCTAACCTTACATGTAAAACACAGAATAAAATGTGTACAAAATGTCCCTTAATGTGTCGCTAGCTTAAAATGGTGGCCACCGTCCTGCAATGTCCCCTAAAGTGTATTAGCCATGTACAATGTGTAATAAACTATTAATTAAATGTCGCGACTCACCGTTTAGCAGTCATCTGTCTTGGGATGACTTGCTTGGATTGTCAGCTTCTTTTGAAGATCTTTGTTCCATGTCGCAGGGGGATGCTTGTCACTTTGCTTGCAGAAGTTCTCCCGGTGCTGGCAGCAGGTCTTCGGCCTCTTCTGGCCCTTTCCGCGACGCACCCCTTCTTCCTCCTCGGTGTCCCCTCTCCTAATAACCGGTCTGTAGCTAGAGGGCCCCCTTTTATAGAAAAAGTGATGTCATACACATTAGGGGGCTCTAGTGAGCGCTCTAGTGTTTGTGACGTCATTTTTACAATAAAAAGGGGCCCCTAGCGGCAGACCTGTCATTAGGATCGGGGACACGGAGGAGGAAGAAGGGGTGCATCACGGAAAGGGCCGGAAGAGGCCGAAGACCTGCTGCCAGCACTGGGAGAACTTCTGCAAGCAAGGCGACAAGCATCCTCCTGCGACATGGAACAAAGATCTTCAAAAGAAGCTGACAATCCAAGCAAGTCATTCATTTAAAAAGAGCAAATTAACAATACAGAATTTTATTTGCACATCAAAAATGCATTTTAAGTCTTTTCTGAAGTAATTATTTTAGTTGGCAACAAATTTTTGATCTTTGGATTAATTTTTTTCCTTGGTGTTATCTGAATACAGGTCTGTGACTAGACCCATGATATTTGCTGTGCATATGTACGCATACAAATACATTTTCAGGAATAGAGCAGCATGAAGCAGGACTTACCTAATGATGGCCTCTGCTGCTGTTCTGAATGCTTTGGCTAGTCCTCCCAAATCATACAGTTAAGCTGGGTACACAGTATAAAAACTTTCACAAGATCCAATATATTTAAACAATAATAACTCCTTAAAGTGATGCTGTTTCATGTGTATACACTGATGCGATTTACCAGCAGATCTGTGATTTTCTTCCCTCTGTAACATCTGTTCTTCTGACAGTTCCATTAGCTAGTTTTGCAAATCAAATCAAACAGTGCAATATGCTTTAGAATGATGAAATGTGATTGTGGGAACATACACACCAATAGGATATCGTAGTGTGTATCCAGTTTAACTGCCTTTCTAGAATCAAGGTAGATTTCAGACAGTGCTTCTATCACCTACAAGGAACCTGCTATTTCTGAATGTTAAGCTCAGTTGTTGCTTGACTGGGTCTTGGAATGTTGGAGCCCTGTTTATTAAAGAGTGGTACAATTAACCCCTGCAAACTTACAATGGATTGCATACTCGTCTCCCAGCCAGTGGCATAAAAATGTATAATTAGGCCTCCTACCTCCAGCCAGCTCCATAATTAGATTAGTAGCTTTTATGTGTAATAAATAGGCTTAGCCTCACCCTAAATATATACTTATATTTCATTCATGCTTTGTCTAGCCTATTCAAGGCCATCCCAAGAAATCCAAAGAAATTCATGGAACACAATTCTTCCATTAAAAATATACTTGGAAATCGGATTGCTGGGCCTTGTAGACATATTCCATGTGCAGTGGGTGTATGCAAGTTTCCCATTAAGTCTTGTGTACTGGATTAAAAATTCGTTTTAATAGAAAATAGGACCAATTACTGTATTGTTGAAGTATTAACTCAGATGGATGATAACGGTTTCAAACCTAATTTTAACAGTGTGTTCGGATTAGCTGTAAATGGAATCTAAAAGCAATGTGAGATAATACTCCAAGTATGAACACCCATATATTTTATGAGGTGTTGTTTGACGGTCAAAATTCACTACTTTGTATACCAGAAGCGTAGTGGTAACAGCAGTCACTTTACGACTGCTGCAAAATAGACAGTGTAGACCCAGCCACAAATGAAGAACCGAGCAATCCCTTATTTTCCCTTAACTCTTACCCTAATATTTAGCTTATCGTTAACCCACCATCTCCTACAGCCCGACCCTAACCCTCCCCTTCTATGGTCCTAACCCTAACCTTCTCTTCCTAAAAGCCTAACCCTAACCCCACACCCATAACACTAAAAGTCTTAGGAGAGGTTACTCATCTCTCCGGAGCTGTAAGCGGCGGATCCTGCGGGTGTGCAGTGGGTCCTGCAAAAATGAATAGGCGATAAGCACACTCACCCATATATAAAAAAAAATATTCTAAAAATTCTCCCTATTCGAAATAGAGACAGCTGAAAAGTAACTTTCGGCTGTCTCTATTTCTGAAAGCAGCCCATCGTAGTGGGGACTGCAATGGCTTCCGACATACCTAAAATGAACATTAAAAAATTAGAAAAGACTTTTGGGCCGTATTGAGACTACCAGACGTATAGCATATACATCCAGAGTTTGCCATTTTTTTAAGACCAAGGAAGGAAAAGATACATAGATTACGTAAAAAATGACTACGCATGCGTAGTAGTAAAAAAGGGCAAACTCTAGAAATATGTTATATGTCCGGTAGTCTGAATCTGTTAGTTTCAAAGGTGCACAACAAGGATATTGGGAAGAAAACATTTTTATTAATATCTTGTACATGTTGATCTGAATCCATTTCATTGTTGATGTAAATTTTTGACACTTTTATATGCTTTCTACAATTTTTTACAAGTTTTCAATTAATGAATACAAGCTTCAAAATGTAACTAAAAATATATTATATTGATAAAATAAAAACACAAGATAACTTTTCCCCATTCCTTCTTTTAGGAAGGAAAGTGGTACTTAGCTCCCAATACCGAACTGCCAGACTAATTACATACATTAGATTTTATTTATGGCACAAATACTGAGCACTTTTATGTTCACACTGTTGGATAAATCTGGCACTCATTAACCACTCCTACTCACACAACCAGACTTTCTACAGATAGACACTACTTTAAAATACTGTCTTAAGCGCATAGAAATACTTGGAAGTACAGAAAGTTGTATGGATACGTAAGAAGATGTAACACCTCTACTGTATATGGACTAAGAGGATGAGCCACTTGAACTTAGCACCAGACAGTCTCCTATATCATAAGTGTATTTGCTATTATGTATGTATGGGTTGGAATGTATTAGCATTGACTGGCTTAGGTTCCAAAACTCTGTGAATGTGCAGTGTGGAAATTTGGATGCAATTTGACTGAACAACATTGTGTGTGCAAGGCTCAGAAGTACAGTATGGAACTGGTCTAATAAAAGTACTTTTTGAAGTCTCTGTTTCTGCATAACTTGCAATACTTGCTAACATTTAACATGACCTCATTAGCTTGTTTATAGGATAATCTTTTGTTCTCATGTAATTTACACTATAACATTGATCTTGTTGGCCAGTTGTATATTTATATAAAATCCAGATTGGAATACCTTTAAAATGTCCAAACGTCTAACCGAGAGTAACAAGATCGGCAGTCACTGCTCTGTATCTTGGAGTACAAGGTAATAGATTCCAAGATAATAGAAATGAGCTGTTTCTATGCATATCTAGAGGTGCAGTCCCATGTAGCCACAAGCTGGAACATATAGGGTGGTAAAAAAAATAAGCAATTTTCATTAAGCTAGCTCTAAATATTTATTGTTTACTGAAAATAAAAGAAAAACAGGTGGAAATATACATGTTGAATTTCAAGCAAGGTAATTTTAATCTGTCACAATCTGTATTAGAGTTGAGGGTTGATGTTTCCTAGCCCAACTCTAATTAACAGTTTAAAAGTAAATCCAGTCATTATCTTTGTGTAATAAACAAATGCAAAGTTTTCTCCTTGTTTGCAAAGAATAAAATTAATTTTACTCCCCTGGAAATGTCATATGGTTTTGCCCAGGTGTAAAATTCTACTTCTTTTTCCTCTTACTTTGATATTCTGGATTTAGTTCACTGTTACTATAGGGTGAATACATCAATGCACAATGCGTCATTAAAGACCATTACCTAGACATATAAAAAAGGACACTGTTATCTAGTGTTCTTTTGAGTCCAATATATTTATTGTTATACTAGCACACTGGTAACATCTTATATGTGCTGGCATATAGCTTCAAGTTTTGCTATATGTTATAATTCTATCCCATTTTACAGTGTGTTTTTAACTTTTTCCTAAGCTAGAACAAAGATACAGAGAGATGAAATAGTGACTCTATTCTATGATGGTCAAGTTTACTTCAGTTAAATTAAAATACGTAAAAATTCTATATAAGATCTTGTTTTGCAAATTCAGGTCTTAAGTTCTCAGGTATAAAGACTATAAAATTTATTTTTTTATTAAAAATAAAATCTTTTATAAGTTATGGCATTTTTTTGTATTGTTTCCTTTCTGAGTCAATTTGGCAGACAGTGTTAGGGCCCTTATTTTGCCTTTGCTGTATTTTTCCCTGGGCAAATATTAGAAGGTCAGAAATGGGGGTAACCTAAAACTATAAAATTATAGCATCCAGTACTATGAAAAGGTAATAAAGGTTTTTTTTCCTGGAATGTACACTTCATTAATGCTAATCCTTTCACTTGTTTTATATGCAATTAGGTAGAAACAATGCAAAAATTGGTATCGCAATACATATGACCACAAGGTCATATCCCATAATTGTCATTATTTTTTAGGGAAAAAAACTTTTCATAGCTTGCATAGTTTTAGTGTTCAAAGCACTTCCATGTTTTCTAGTATACATTACAGAAATCACCATTCCTAAAACTGTTTTACTGCTTGCAAGCTTTGTTCTATAACATTTCAATTTAAAATATATCCTTTTAAGATATTTTTATAAAACATTATTGGGGACATATATGATTATGAAATAATATTTAGTGTTGCAAAAACTATCTATCTATCTATATATATATATATATATATATATATATATATATATATATACAGTATATACATACACACACAAACGCACACACATATTTGCTATAAATTATTAAACCATTATGCATTTTCACTAAAATTAATTTGTAATTTGTTTGGTAATTCTTTTCATAATCAATAGAGAATACTTCTGCACCTTTATATAGTAGTTACATTTAAATGCACATTTAAGCCTATATTCAAGCAATGTGTATCTAAATAATAATAGAGCAAATGATCAATTATCAAATTCTTTTTTGCTTTGTCATTAAAGAATATATTGAGATTTTCAATGGTATGATTTCCATAATCTGATTTCAGTCTATTCTGTAAACAAGATGCAAAAATTTCAAAAAGGGTGAAATATTTTTATATTCACCTAATTTAATTTTTCTCTACAGGTGCAGTTGTGTTTAGGAAAATGTTTATTGACTTATGAACCGCAATCTTGCACTACAATATTTTTTTTTTCTTAAAAACATTGTTACGAAGAAGTTTGCAGTGCCACACTCCAAAATTATTTGTTAAAAATTGACACCATTACCAATAAAAGAAACAGTATGACATATATATATTATATACACATACACACTAATATAAATATTTTCATATTTTCTTGTTTTGTCAGGCTACATGGGATTGCTCCTAGCAATTTAGTTTACCTTTTATTTAAATTTTATTTTTAGTCTGTGTAGCTATGGTCAAAGAAAAAAATTAATCCATAAAGAAAATAAAAATTGCTTTTCTAGTCAGAAAGTTCCTCAAAAAATGCAAATAAACCAGTTCCTAACAAAAGAACTTCCTATTGTTATGAGTAATGACTTGGTTGAAAAAAGGATTAGAGCAGTAAACTCGGAGTAATGTATTTGTTGTGTTTTGGGTCAAATTTATCAAAGGTTATGGCAAAAGCAGTAATATAAGAGATGCCAGGTAAAACAAATGATTGCCTGTATACCTTTGATAAATTTTTATTGATACCTTGATTGAAAATGGAAAAAGGATCTGATGAACAGATCTTTTCTTGGATTCTGACATTTTCTTTTTTGTGTGTAAACAATGATAAACTTTTATGTTTAATGTTATTTACATATGTGAAGCATTTAAACCAGTTAGTCGAAGGTTATATGTCCATACCAACTGTGCAACTTTTTTTTGAAGCCTTTTTAATACACCAGAAATGTAAATAGTGAAAAAAAATACCTCTTCCCTTTTTTTAATCAGACTCTGTTAACCTCATGCTGGGCTCTGACTGAATACCCTCAGTGGAAATTGACATATTGGAAATGAAAGAGAAAAACACTTTCTAATGCTATCCTTCTGAAATAATAAAAAAAAATCAGGAAATTCCTTAACTTGAAACAAATCCTAAATTGTCAGCAGAGTAAAATCTGGGAGTTATAGCATGCATCTTAACACCTACACACACACACACACACACACACACAAAATCTTAGTACTCATAGGGCCAGATTTACTAAATTAGAGTTTGTCAAAATCGCCAGTGTTTGCTATTTTTTTACTGGCGATTTTAAAATCTCAGATTTACTAAAGGTGATTTGGCTATTAAATCGACAGAGATGGGTTTTTGTAAAAATCGTCGTTGTTGATCTATCTCTGATGATTTTTCCCATTCAGGAGATGTAAATCTCAGATTTACTAAGGGGCGAGTTTCAAACTTGCTGTAGAATGGGTAAAAAATTGCCAGAGATAAATAGAGGTGGTTGTGAGTCGATTTCATTGAAACCCTTAGTAACAATAAAAATCCCTGCCGCCCATGTATTAACCCTTAGCATGCTGTGGCATATAGCACTAGAAGGCACCGCATGCCCATGTATTGCTGGGCATGCTGTGCCTTATAGTACCATAAGCAGCAGCATGGCAAGGGTTAGGAGCATGCCACTGAATACATATTGTCCACAATACACATAGTTAAACAGTAAATGGCAATCGAAATAGGCAATTGAAATGGCAATCTAAATAGTTAATAGTATACATCAAGTAATCATTGCTGTTCACCGATACACATACAATACAATAATCGTCCCCAATATACAGAAATAACTAATTCATGCCCACCGATACACATATAATACAATATACAGTCCCAATATACAGAAATAACTAATTCATGCCCACCGATACACATACAATATAATAAACGACCGCAATACACAGAAATAATTCATGTCCACCTATACACATACAATACAATAAACGGCCCCAATACACAGAAATTATTCATTCCGTCTCACTGAGACACATACAATATAATAAACGGTACCAATACACGGAAATAATTCATTCATGCCCACCGATACACATACAATACAATAAATGGCCCCAATACACAGAAATAATTCATTCATGCCCACCGATACACATACACAAACAATACATGGCCACAATACAGAGAAATAATTACTTCATGGCCACTGATAAACATACACATAGAATACATGGCCCCACAACATATTTACAAACAGTAACCGACCACAAAGCATGTAATGTATTCTAACATGTATTGCGTGGATTAAAAATGCCAGGGTATGCTGGTGCTTGGAGAACCACAAGGGCCAGCATGCCCTGTCATCCTGTTCCAAATACAACATAGTATTGGCCCCCCTAGATACATAATAAAATATATGACCAGCCCTTAACATAAAAAGATAGTTGACATTTAATACAATACATACATTAACATTATTACTATAAAAATTATTATTCTAAACATTGCTTATTAAATGAATTATATAAATTAAACACATTAAATACATCAAATATATTCTAGCCAGTAAATACATTAAATACATTAAAGAAATTCAATACATTAAATTTATTAATTAAAATAAATACTTACCAGCTTGGATGGGATCCAATCTTGTAAGCTTTTAATCCGGGGGGGGTCTTGGCAAAAAAAAAACCCTTGAAGAGCTACGCAACTCTGGACATCCCAGCATAAATGACAGTTCTACTGTCATTGGGGCATATTTATAACCATGGCCACCGTGGGAAATCACGCCAGCAAAGTCCCATGATTTTTAGTGGCGAGTTATCTCACTCCTTAATAAATCTGGCCTATAATGTGTTTTAAAACTTTATTTACTGTCATCCACCCTGGGGGACACTGGACCATGGGGTTGATAATGATAATGATATTGATAATAATAGTAATGATAATGATAATAAGTGATAATGATCTATTATTGTAAAATTTTAGTTGTTTTGCTAGGGTAGATAAGGGGAACAGGACAATTACTGTCTCAGCACAACCTCTTGCTAAAATAGAATAAAATGCAGATGTAATTTTCCAATTTTTAAACAAACTTTTTTCATTCGAAGCATTTAATTAAGAAAATGTTTTTGTTTAAAAAAAAAAAAATTACAAAATATTCCATTCTCTACTATCAGTATCATAAGACTGGGATTCTTTGGATTTTCCCAATTCTTGTGAAGAATTAATTAAAAAGTTTAATTGACCTGATGACTGGGAAGTACCCAACCTAAACATGCATATTCAACATGTATACGCTTTGTAATATAGGAATCTGCACCTGACCTGTCATTTACTAATAACAGACTTCAATTTTATCTTTAAATTTACCAGACAAAACTTATTTCATTGATAAAAAAAATACAGTACATTCATATTCTTCCTTTTCCCTGATTTTGCCCAGACTCCACATGACCCACCCCACAAATAAATACATTGTCCTAAACTGTTTATGACAAACAAAAGATGATTTTCTGATTATGTAGTGAATACATTAAAAACATGAACAATAAGCATGGGAAGGCTAGCAAGTTTAGGCTGGGGAGAAAATACCTATTTTACCAACATATTTTAAAGAAAAAATTGGGCTGTTGGCTGAGGTCAGGAAAAAATATTCCCGAGACAAGCTGACAAGCTGCCAATGTCTCATCTTGCACTTTCTTCTTTAGTACATTCAGCTTAATCAAGTCAAATGATATCTTGTTGTTTATTGTTGTGTATATGCAAGCAAAATGTTAATTGCTTTTCATCCTACATAATTTATGGAATGCTTTTCATAACTAATTTAATTCCTTATTTTTATGTTATCACACTGAAATTAATTTATGATATCAAATTATGGAAACCTAACACGTGGCTCAGATATAAAGTACAAGTGCTCTAAAAACATTCATATAAAACAATTCATTCTGTATTTATTTTTTTAAAGTCATGGCAAGTTCACATAGTTGCTTTTTATAAACAACACAACAGCTAAACTTAAAAACACTGCTGCTAACAAAACATACGTAATAAATTTATTTTTACAAAACAAGAAAACTACAACATAACTTTAAAAAAATTACTTGAATTATGATTTATTCCTATGAGACATAAAATTGCAGTTAATATTGCACCAGTTTTCATAAATGTCCTCTATAATGTTTTAATAAATTTAGGGCTTGAACAATTTACATAAACCAAACTGTGGATGCTATTATGTGGGCTGCATCAGCAACTACAAACAATGACTCACTGAGACATTCGATGACTAATATTCATGTTCAATATGCATAATATATTTGAATTGAATTCTTTGACTTCATGCACAACTTTTGTGTGTGTAGGTGACAGGCGCATTGTAAGTACTTCTGGCTTCACTCACATTTATAGGAACTGAGGACCAACTGACTGGAATTATTGTAAATGTTAGTCACAAAATTGTTGAAAAACACACTTAATAGCCTATTGTATTGTATAAAACTGATTTTATTAAATTACTTCTGTGGATGTAGTAAATCTGGTATGACTAAATGGAGAAATTCTAAAATGTCCAGAAGAGCAATTAAGATAATTATAGCTGGTAAACAGATTTTATCCCTGGACTGGTCTGGTGATCCTACATAAATTCCTAAGTTTGTGTTCACCGATAGTCAGTGGTTAGTGGTTCAGAGTGATTTAGAATCATTTTGAACAGCATAATTGATCAATGTTTTTTCCTCTTTTTTTATTTAAGCTTACCTGCACTAAAGTTATACATAGAAAAAAAATTAAAGGAAAATACTATTATTAAAAATGTTTAGATCTAATGTCTGAATACAGGATAAAAACAGATACCAGATTAAAGATGTTTTTCACTTTTCTTTCTTTTTTAGAAATTCAAGGATTTTTTAACCTCCCCTGCTTTGTCTATCATTAACTAACTTGAATGAATATATCATAAATAAATGTTTTTAAGATTGTAACATATGCCAAAATATGTCAAAAAGTTTTCTCAATACTGGTCTTACTTGGCTTTATATTTTGATTGTGTAATATTTACTAGAAAGAAACAAGACAATACAAAAGGTACACCAAGTACAAATCAATCAAGCATTTAAAGTGCTGCACATGTTTGTTTAACGGTTTCTCTTCCATAGTATCTCACCCTGGATCTGGAAGAAGATGTCCATTCAATGAAGGATACTGCCTGGACTTCCCATCTTTCCTTTATCCCTTCCCAAATCCCTATGCTTACTATTTCTTTTTTATTTTAGGCATATTGTCGTCTGTGGTCACATCACTTTAGAAAGTGTGTCCAACTTTTTGAAAGATTTCCTACACAAAGACAGGGATGATGTGAATGTGGAGATTGTATTTCTGCACAAGTAAGTACCCTTTCCTAAAGACCAACAGTAAGAGCCATGCTTATAATCCAACTGTTTTAAAGTTTTAACTTCATTCTGAACATCATTGGTTCTCTGTCTCACTGGCTGGTGCAATTCCCATGGTTTTCTATGAATAAGTCTGTTTTTGGTTCATCCTTTAATTTCCAGCCCTGAAGAGTAATGTGTAGGCAGATTGTCAGCAGATACACTAATTCTGTATTGCAAATGACACTTGCAAAAATTGTTGAAGACAGTATTTGTATGCTGGGAACCAATGGGCTTTTAAAGTAATTATCAAATTTGTAATTAATTATTTGTATTGCCACATAATCTTTAATGGCTGGTTTGGTAAAGGTACTAGACAAGTGAGGGAAATAATCATCAATTATAAGTAATTATTTTGTGCCTGAATTTTAAAAGTGAGAATTAACTCCATTTACACTTAAAGTGGTTTTTTTCCACTGCATAAGACTAGTGTAGAATGTGAGAGTTGGGGCAGTCATCCATATTTAATCACAATTTATGAACTTGTCTCAGAATTTTTAAACTGCAGGAGAAATAGAATTTAGAAACACTGATTGATAAACTCCTTTATATCTGGATCCCCAAGTTCCTTTGGTTGTTCTTGCTTTGTTACCCACATAAATTATCTGAATGAAAACCTCCTAACAGATCCCATAAATTTGTCCAAATGGATTTTGACTGGTTTAGCTGACCTATTTTTTTTTTAAAATCCCTACAAAAAAAATGTGGGGTCCTGCAGTCTATATCAATTTCCTTCTCCCCGTTTTTCCCCTTTCCCCTCTTATATTTTTAAAGATAAAAACTATTTACCAGAAAAACATTATTATTTTTCATTAGTTGCCACACAAGTTGTATCTGCATAAACATATAAAACAGAAAGAAGAGTTTATACTATGTACCGTCATATTTAAGACTTTTACACATTTTCACATTTTGAGCAATCTTATTCTGTATGTGCTGGTTTTGAGAAATAACTTTTGTTCTATTGACAAAATTAGTAAAATAGAAAAATAATAAATTCTATTCCAAGAAAAATGTTCACTGCAATCTATTTCATAAGCATCTTCCCGTAATTTCATCGTTACTTTTGCGGGAAAAAATAGAAAT
>WWET01000782.1:127136-159032 GCA_011038615.1 Limnodynastes dumerilii | reverse complement strand
AATTTCCATAATTATTTTGGTGTGCTATGAAGAATGTGGATAGTCAGGACAGGGGAGTCTGTCCCTAGAGGGAAATAATAATACAGCTCAGTACTGTGTACATGTTAGTTTGAATGCGTAGCACTGACATCTTTTGAAAGGAACTAGTTTTTTTGCTGTTAAGAATATTCTTTTCCTTGTTGTAATATCCTTTCAGATACTTGTAGCTTTGACTTTTACCATTTCTTCTACTATTGGTTGTTATAAACGCTTTTTACAATATGTTAATTTTGTACTCTTGGCCATGGAATGGCTTGTAACTTTTGACACAGGTAACTGAAAGATGTGCCCCATTAGGACTATGGGAGCACCTACATACTTACAATAATCACTGGTTACAGCTGAATCTGTTCATGCAAATGACAGTTATCACTCATGAAGAAGAATTTATTTAGCTTTGTTTTACTTCTTTAGCAATGGATCTTGCAGCCTATGCAGAGGAAACATTAATTGTCTAAACTGTGCTAAAAATGCAAAATGCAGCATATGTTTTTGAAAACTGAAATAACCATATCTGCTTACTGGCAGAAGTTCACTTTTGTACACTGATAATGAGAATATTCCTGGAACAGAATTTTGGGGTTCTGGTGCTTAGACTTCTTACCATAGAATGCTCTGGCCCAATATTTATTGTGTAATTCAAATGTAAAATATAAAAACTATTAATCCCTTGAGATACAATCCCAAGATTCCATATTTTGGAGTTGCTGTATTCTGAAAATTTGATTCAATTAGTGTTCGGCAACCCCTGCAAACTATAAATTTGTGCCTTATGGTTTAAAATCTAACATTAAACACAAGTGACTGCTATCCAGTATTCAGCCAAGTATCATATAATATAGAACGCATTCTTGTAACCACAAAAAAAGAAAGCTCATCCTAATCCCTACTATAAAATACAAAAAGCATTCTAGCCATCATTATATAATACAGACTGCATCCTGTTCACCACAGTACAATTAAGACTGCATCTTTGAGACTGCCATTATATATATTGCCTGTCAAACAATACAAACTGCCCCCTAGTGACCACAATACAACAGAGACAGCACCCTAGTGACTGCCTTACAATACAGACTGCATTTTAGTAACTGCATGCAAAACAGACTACATTATAGTAATCTCTATACAATGTGGACCGAATCCTAGTGATCACCATACAATACAAACTGCATGCTCGTCAGTCGTATACAATAGAGACTGCATCCTAGCCACTGGCATTCTAGTGACTATACATAAATGTATCGATAGATAGATAGATAGATAGATAGATAGATAGATAGATAGATAGATAGACCACAGGATATATATATATACACCACAGGATACTGTCACTCCTCACTCAATAGGTAGATACTTGCTTAAGGTGCACTCCAACAAAAGGAATAAAATATAGCAAAAGAAGGCACTCATAAGAACTCATATTAAAGATGAGAATTCTTAGGTACTATACTTAGTATTAATATTTATAGTTTAGACAAAAATAACATATGTTCTATATGAGATAGTTGTATAAGAAGCTCTGAATGTGATGTATATAGGATCACTCAGAAGGATGTAAATAAGTAGTAATATGCTGCTCTCATGCAACATGTGAGGAGGGTTATGAAAAAAAATGTGCTGCTGTACCAACCCCATGTTATCATATATCAAGCATGGCTGTTGGTACACAATTGAATGAGACTGGCAGCACACGGGTACAGAGCACTGTGCTTCAGGTGCTTTAATCCCTGTAGGAAACATTTTATGAGGAATGAGATAAAAGTAAGCCAGAGATTGATAGCTAGACCAACATGGACTAATAGGTAAGTGCAGAGCCTGAAAGTGAAATGGAGTTGAGGGAAACTGCTCTGACAGACAGGAGATAGGTGCAGAGCCTAGGAAAACAAACCAGTTACCTAGTTAGACAGCAAGCTGATAGATCGGAGAAGGTGGATGTAGGGGAAGAGAGAGCCAGTCCACTGTGATAGACAGATAGATATTGAAAGGTTGATAGAGATGACTAGTGATAGGCATAGAATTACCCAGTGATACATACAAGAGGCTAATTAGACAAAAGAACTCAGAGCAATGGTTGATCTTAATCTAGCAGACAGCTGTAGCTGAGAAGTATGGATTGGATGAGACAGAGTGAGATGGGAGAGTTGTCAGTACCCAAGAAAGATCTGTGTATAGAGCATAAGAAAGCAAAGCTGTTTAAAAGTCAAGGAAAGATGCAGGTAAGACTATGCTTACCATCTAATTATATGGAAGCAAGCTGACTGACATAAGGAAATGTCATAGGTTTGGAGTAAAGGTGCTCACATATATCACATAAAAATTATTGATAGTAGAGTTTCTATATACATATTAATATTAATTGTAGAAGGAAAACTTAACAATTTCTCCCTGTGTGTGTGTGCTCCATGAACTGAATCATAAGGTTCATATAAATATTTTCTGTATGTATATAAGGTATAGCTAGATAAATAGAATGATCACTAATACTATGAAAACACACCATTACCTCTGTTTGTAAAGACTGTTCTTTTAATGCCTCCTCCCCTGGGCTTACTTGACCTGGTAAGGGATTTAAAAAAAAAAAGGGGAGGGAGAGGGAAAAATATACCTTTGATAAAGAATGCATTAAGGAGCCATCACTTGCTTTGCCCAAAAACGGAGAGACAGGGGCCGTCTGGGCTCTTCCAGTTCCACAGTGAAGCTGCCACACTAAGTCTCCTTCTTACCCAGCTTCCTGGGTTTGACAAGGGGCAGATGAGACTAGGACTTATCGTGCCGGGTTTTAAGTCTATGCGGCAGCTGACGGCTGCAATAAGCATCCGTGGATGGCTCAGAGCTAATAGCACAAAGGTTGAAGCTTTATTTTCTTAGCAGTTCCCATTAACCCTTCTACTGGAAGAGGAAGTGAGTTAAAGCTTCCTTGCAAAACCATTGAGGATTCTTTTTATGCATGTGTATATAGAAATATATTTTAGTGCAAATTTGGGTTAATGCTGATTGCAGATATTTTGACAACTTTATTCTTATATAGCACTGATACCACTTTTATTCATATACATCATATGTTATTTAAAGAGGAGTAAAATGGATAAGTGCTAAGTGCAAAAATTTATTTTGGGCACCCCAGAAATCTCAGAGCTGCCAATGGTAATCATTTGTACAGAGTATGTATACTTTAAAACATGTTTATTTGTCTGAAAATATGGTGTTTTAACCACTCTAAAGCGCTCACCCCTGCTGCCCTAAGGGTTACCTGAGGTATTCCCAAACCTTTAAATGGACCAAATCTATTTCTGTGTAGATTACACTTCTAGGAGCTGGGGGCAACAATAGGGTTCAATTATAAATAATAATGTGGGTAATATCTATACATAAATAAATAAATGAATAAATAAATAATGGGGGGTCACAGATACTCCCTACTCCAATTAAAACTGTGTGGGGCTAATAAATAATTCCTTGATTTGAAGGTGATTAAAGTGCTGCAGTGTAATAAGTTAGTGAAAACTCAATCCTTCCATCTAATTCAGTACACAAAGTGATACCAATCTTCAAACAATGGGCTGGATCCAAACCTTGTTAAGTGCATGAACTTAGTTACTCAAGGGCTAAACCATATTGATTTTAGGGGGAGCCAAGTTAATTGTATACTTTGCATGCAGGGATATATCTTGAAATTTCTTATTGCACACAGATACTGGCCAGCTTTACTATCACACTGTTATTTAGACTTTGGATAGGAAACATCACCTCTCAACACTAATACTGTTTGCAGCAAATAAAATATCACTCCCCTGAAATCAACATGGTTTAGCCCAGGTGTAACTAAGTTCATGCACTTAACAAGGTCTGGATCCAGCCCAATGTGGGTATCTTATACTAAATAATTTTTACACAGTGGGGTGACTATCTACCAAATGGTGGTGAACAAAGTGCTACAGTGTCAAAGATACATAAATAAATATATTAAATTCAATCCTTGCATATAGTGTGTATGCTTGTTGGCTTCAATAACAACCAAATTCAATCGATTTGTGTACCATTAATAGAACTCAATCCTTAAAAGAAAGTCCTATTGGTGAAAAATAGGAAAAATATATATAAAAATATATATATAGAAAAAATAGTCCCATAAACAGTCTTATAAATAGTCTTATGAATAAATAGTTCTAAAGGTCCTTATGTTAAACAAGCGGCATTTTAAAAATCCAAATACTCATCCATATAGGTAAGCTGCCTCCGACGGTCCCTTTCCATATCACGCTGCCCAGGTTTAACTCAGCGCACGAGGACCGCTAGAGTAGACTTACATGTGGACTCTTGTTTTTGTATATATATTTTTTCTATTTTTCACCAATTGGACTTTCTTTTAAGGACTGAGTTTGATTAATGGTATACACATCGATTGAATTTCATTGTTATTGAAGCCAACAAGCATACACACTATATGCAAGGATTGAATTTGATATATTTATTTATTTATTTCTTTATCTTTGACACTGTAGCACTTTGTTCACCACCAGTTGGTAGATCGTCACCCCACCATGTTTATGTTTGTAATGGGTCCTGAAATCAAAGCATTAGGTTAAATCTGCTGTGTAAGTGCAATATACAGTCACAGGACCGGATTCACAGGTAAGAATGAGTTAGGTGCAGCCGTATCCGCACAAACTCACGTGACCTGCCCCTCTACCCGCCCCCATTTCAGGCACTTAAGAGTGCCATAGGGCTTCATTAAGTAACCGTGTATTTAACTTTTTAAGAAGGAGCATGACTCCTTCTACCTAAACTACTTTAAAGACGTAGGTTGTGTAAATGAGCTACTATGCATGCGTGGTAGCTCATTTCTCAATTTTACGCACTTAAGAAGTACAAGCTTCTTAAGTGTGAATATGGCCCACAGGGCCTGATCCAGGCCTACGTCCGCTTGCGTTTTTACGGCGGGCGTAAGCGTAAAAACGGGCTTTTGTACTTACTGCCCATGCGCAGGGCAGGTGTTACACGCATGTTACGTCTGAGAAACGGAGCGTATGGGCCTTCATCGTAACAGCTTCGGAATTTACGCTGGGGGGGGGCGTGCCTGCCATACGATCTCTGTAATTACGAATCGAGGATAGGGTGAGGCATTTAAATTATATAGTATGGGCGTGTTAAGCGTCCTAACTACGCTATGAGCTTACGGACGCACGCGGTTACGCTCAGAATAGTTAGGGTAGGTTTTGCTAAGCGTAAGCAGGCAAATGTAAATACGACCAAGGGGAGTGCCGAGCGGAGTGCATCGGAGTTACGCCGGCGTAAATACACTACGCACATGAGCGGATCATGAGCGTAGGTCTGGATCAGGCCCACAGTCTTTCTGCTGAACAATGAAAGTTGGAAAAAGCAGCACAATGTTTTAAAGGGATGTAATAGTTATTTACTCCTTCTGTTGTTCTGCTCATTGCTTTAGAAGTAATATTGCATAAGTTCCTTCACTCCAGGGGCCAGATTTACTAAGGGCGAGTTTGTGAAACTCGCCTTAGATTTCTTGTATGTACTAGCGAGTTTAAACTCACCATATTTACTAATGCAAAATCACATCAAACTCACCTGAGATGATGGATTTTCAAACTCGCCATAGTTCAACACGCTCTGGCAATTTTTTACATTCAGAACATACAAATCGCTGAATTTACTAAGGGGCGAGTTTGAAACTCACTGAAAAATGGGCCAAAACGTTTCACAGAAAATAGGTGGTTGTGAGTGGACATTTTGATGAAATCGCTGGCAATTGCTCAGCAAGTAATCACTATGGGCCAGATCTAGACTCCCGCGCACTTTCCGTACGTACGGGAGTCTGACAGAGAGAGGAGGGTGAACGCCCCCTGTCACTCCCCTCTCTCGTGCAGGCGTAAGCTGCCATAAGCCTGCCTTAAGTAAAGCGTGTGGATCAGCATTCCATACGACAGCTGATCCGCACGAGTGTGGGATACCCCTCCAACACTGTAAAATTAGCATGCTTCCCCCTGCCCACTTTAGCGGGTGGAGGGGAATCACTCATTTCCTAGAAAATTGGCTCCGTACGATGCTTGCTGCACTAGTTACTATTATATAACTAGCACGCAGGTGGTCTGACGCATGCAAGTCTGGATCCAGTCCCATGTGTTTAGAAATTACCTGACAAGGCCAGCATCTGATGGTTATTGTTAATTAATGTACAATGCAGCTATGGAGATTTCAGCACCAGTTGTGTCTTGAGTTTGGCAAAGTTAACAGGTCAATAGTGAGTAATCACATTGGGGTAAATCCAGACCTACAGGCTAGTTACGTTAGAAGCGTAGCGTATTTACGCTAGCGTAATTACTATGCACTGCCCTAGGCACTCCCCTTGGTCGTACGTACGTTGCCCGTTTTAGGCTGCCCAAACCTTGCCATAACTCTTTCTAGCGTAAGTACTGACATACGTAATGGATTTACATACGTGAAGGCCAAACCCAGCCCATACTGTCTCATTTAAATGCCTCCCTCCGCCTCCAAAGCGTAATTACGGGTGTCGTATTGATGACCCTGCACCTTCGTTCGTATTTACGCTGATGGTACGTACGTTAGGAGTTACGTGGCATAACATCTGCTGCGCGCATGCGCTGTAAATACAAATGGGTGATTTTACGTCATCGGATAGCGTAAATACGCTAGCATACTTAGCTTAAGATCTGGGCCATTGTGTACATGTAATGAGGGTCATTATTTCTACACTGAATGCTTTATGTTTAATTAAAAGTTCTGGTTACCATTAGGGAAAAACAATGATAGCTACCCCACAGGGCAATTTCTAGGGGCGGACGAGCCTTATTGTCCCCTCCTTCTGTTTGTTCAACCAGCCTTATTGCCCCTCCTTTTGTATGCCCAGCCAGCCTTATTGCATCTTCCTTCTATGTGTCCAACCAGCCTTATTGTCCCTTTTTAAGTCCAGCCAGTCTTATAGCCCCCTCTTTATGAGTGTCCATTCAGCCTTATTGCCCCATATTTACTTGTGTCCAGTCAGCCTTATTGTCCCCTTCTTCTGTTTGTCCAACCAGCATTATTGCCCCTCCTTTTATGTGCCCAGTCAGTCTTATTGCCCCCTCTTTGTCCAGTCAGTCTTATAGCCACCTCTGTATGACTGTCCACCCAGCCTTATTGCACCTCCTTCTGTGTCCAGCCAGCCTTATTGCCCCCCTCTTTACTTGGGTTTAGTCAGCCTTATTGTCCCCTCCTTCTGTTTGTCCAACCAGCATTATTGTCCCTCCTTTTGTTTGCCCAGCCAGCCTTATTGCCCACTCCTTCTGTGTCCAGCCAGCCTTATTGCTCCCTCTTTATTTTTGTCCAGTCAACTTTGTTGTCCCCACCTTCTGTTTGTCCAAAAAGTCTTATTGCCCCCCTCATTGTGTCCCACCAGTCTTATATCCCCTTATTTATGTGTGTCCACCCAGCCTTTTTGCCCCTACTCCTGTGTCCAGTCAGCCATATTGCCCCCTCTTTTTTTGTGTCCAGTCAGCGTTATTGTTCGCTCCTTGTTTCTCCAAATGGTCTTATTGCCCCCTCTCTATGTTCAGTCAGTCTTATAGCCCCTCTTTATGAGTGACCACCCGGCCTTATTGTCCCTCCTGTGTCCAACCAGCCTTATTTCCCCAACTGTATTTGTGTTCAGTCAACCTTATTGTCCCCTCCTTCTGTTTGTCCATGCAACCTTATTACCCCTCCTTTTGTGTGCCCAGCCAGCCTTATTGCATTTTCCTTCTGTATTTCCAACCGACCTTATTGCCCCTTTCTTCTGTGTCCAGTCAGCCTTATTGCCCCTCCATTTATGTGCCCAGCCAGCCTTATTGCCTCCTCTTTATTTGTGTCCAGTCAGCGTTATTGTCCCCTCCTTGTTTGTCCAAACAGTCTTATTGCTCCCTCTTTATGAGTATCCACCAAGCCTTATTGCTCCTTATTGCCCCTCTTGTGTCCAGCCAGCCTTATTGCCCCAACTTTGTGTTTAGCCAGCCTTATTGTCCTCTCCTTCAGTTTGCCCAGCCTTATTTCCCCTCCTGTGTCCCCTCCTGTGTCCAGACAGCCTTTTTACCCCCCACTTTATTTGTGTGCAGTCAGCCTTATTGCCCCCTCCTTCCATTTACCCAGTCTTATTGCCCCTTTCATGTCCAGCTTCCCACTCCCCCATTCCAAATTTCTCATTCCCAAACTACTTTCTAAAACAACTCTATAATAAACTTACCTTTCCTGTGTCTCTTCTGGCTCTCTCCTCTGCAGCATGCGCTCTGCAGATAAATGACACTCACGTGACCTTAGGTCACATTTGCGTCTTCTGATCAGAGCCAGCTCTGTTAATGGGAGCAAAGCTCCCGTCGGCACATTGAGTAGGTATGCCATACAGCGGTATGGCATACCTGCACTTCTGTGAGCCCGCACTGAGTAAAAATACAGCCACTCACAGAATCTTAAAATTTTTTACTCACAGCCGACTCACAGAAGTGGCGGTATCGGCCCACTTCGAGCACTGGTACAATGGCATTTTGTGACAACCTACTACATACAGCTTTAAATTGTATAAAAAAATCAAATAATACATCTTACAGCCCAAGCAAAACAAAGTTGTGACTATGTCACTCAAAAGTATTATCGCTGGGGCAATAAAATCATTTACTGGCCGATGGGCCGTATGCAATCTACGTTGCAACAAGTAATTTAGATTACGTTACAAAATTACTGCGCATGCGCAGTAGAACATATTGGAAAACTCCGGCCGCAAGCAAAGTCCCATATTATGGCCATTAAATCACAGTTAGATGGTTCCATTATAACTAAATCTGAAGATATTTTAAAGCAATTTGAATTGTATTAAACAAATTTATACGAAAGCCGCCAAGTTGATCATAATTTACAGGATGATTTGATAAATGAGGCTAAGCTACCAAAATTGTCTGTAACACAAAAAGAGGCATTGGAGAGAAATATTTCCCAGGAAGAGACTGCCCAAGTCTTAAAATATATGCCTTTTCATAAAGCACTGGACCCAGATGGCCTATCAGTGGGCTATTATAAATTATTAGGTATGCATGTTATCCCACATATGCAGGATCTCTATAATACTTACCTAAACCAGGGACGGAGGGAGAGATCTTTCAATGAGGCATTTACTATCTTGCTGCCCAAGCCTGGGAAAGACCCTGGGTTGGTTTCCTCCTATCAACCAATCTCCTTATTAAATGTCGATTTTAAAATATTAACAAAAATAATAGCCTCGAGACTACAGGGCATATTACCTGAACTTTTGACACCCCATCAGTTGGGATGTCTGGCAGACAATCCGTCAGGGGAATAAGAGCAGTGGTAGCAGCGGTAATTCATGCTAACAAATGCCCTAAAGCTGGAAACATTCTCGTGAGTCTGGATTAGGGTTTTATCTGTGAGGGGTTTTGGTGAGGACTTCATAACCTGGATTCGCTACTTTTACTCTGACCCATACACCTCCTTGGTGGTGAATGGACTTAAGAGTTCCTCTGTTTTGATGAGGAGGGGTACTCGCCAGGGTTGTCCCTTGTCACCCCTCCTTTTCAATCTAGCTGTAGATCCCCTCCTGCGTCTGTTGAATAATTTACCCCTTTTCAAGGGCATCCAGATAGGGTCAAAAGTGGTTAAAATCATGGCTTTCGCTGACGATGTGCTGTTGTATGTCTTGGACCCTGAGACCTCTCTTGCTCGCATTCTCGACCTGTTGCATAAATTCGGCACTATTTCAGGATTTCAGGTTAATATGGAAAAATCCACGGCTTTCTGTTTGATGCCCCATATAAAAGTCCCAGACTGAGCAAAACATTTACCACTCCGTTGGGCTGACAAACAGATTGAATATCTGGAAATTCAACTGCCCAAAATCCCCTCTCGCCTATATTTAGCTAACATCACAGAAACATACAAAACGAGAACTCAAGGGTTAGGAGGGTTTACCCCTTTCCTATACAGGCAGAGCTAATCTTATTAAAATGTTGGTGTTTCCACGCCTGCTGTATTTATTACAAGCATTGCCAATTCTATAAAAAAAAAAGATGCCAACCAATTTAACCAATGTTTTCGAAAATTCATATGGAGAGGAGGGAGGGCACAAATTAGTTTGATAGAATGACAACAACCCAAAACTAATGGAGGAATTAATTTTCCTGACCTCACCTACTACAGTTATGCAGCCCACCTCAGGTGTATTATGGATTGGATCCAGGAAAGGGAGACATATGACTATACGTCCTTTGAAAGAGGATTTTTACAGGGATATTCTTTAGTGGCTTTTCTACACAGAGGTGATCGGGAGATTGCCTAGGATGTCAAAGACAATATTTTTTTGTGGTCCCCAAGGAAGGTCTGGCACATTTTGAAACACAAACATAAATTACAAGCTTATAACACTATACACCTCCCATTATTACATAACTCAGTATTTCAGGAAGGCATGGCATCCTACCCATTTTACATCTGGACTGAATAATATCGGGCAATTGTTGGATAAGACGAACAGGTGGCTCCAGACATTCACCGAGGCGGTTACTAAATTTGAAATATTACGACCGTATCCAATTGCATTTCTACAGGCTAGATACTATATAGGTACAGTCATCAGGAATTTTAGTGACATTGACTGGCATAATTCATTAGACGTAATCTTATCCCAACCACTGCCGAAGCGCAGGGCACTATCAATACATTATACCTTATTGATTATGACACTTTGCAGTCAGGTATCGCACAATGGAAAATTAAATTCCCTTCTATGTCTATCCCACGATTGTTAAAGGGATTTAGGGCCGGATTCAGAGCTCCGGCCTCAATGCAATTAAGGCCAGAGTTCTGCGAAAAGTTCTACTGCGCATGCGCAGTCATTTTGGAACGTAATCTACGTTACTTCTTGCAACGTAGATTGCGTACACGCGGTCTTTAAAACTGCATGTACGCAATCTACGTTGCAAGAAGTAACGTAGATTACGTTCCAAAATTATTGCGCATACGCAGTAGCACTTTTCGCAGAATCCCGGCCTCAGTTGCATTGCGGCCGGAGCTCTGAATCCGGCCCTTAATGTCTCTTGCAAGTTGCTTTCAGCCAGCACCTATTTCAAACTTTTTTTTTTTGAATATTTATCATCATTCTTACCTGTAACCTTTCAAACGCTTCCAAATGGGAATGTCACCCTCCCATTCATGCATCGGATGCCACACAGCAGAGGCAGACATGTATCATTGTCTATGGGAATGTCCCACCATCAGAAGGTTCTGGCTGGGAGTTCATCATTACGCGATGTCGACCCTAGTTAACCACGTCCCTCTGAACCCACAATGGGCCATATTGGGCATTATGCCTGAAAGACAGAGAATAGAGCATGGTAGGCGTAAGCTATTCTTGGCAATTAGTGCGGCAGCATGGAAAGCTATTTTGCAGGTTTGGCTAAGCCCTGACCCCCCCCCCCCTCCACACACACACATGACATAGAGCATCAGGCTGAGAAAATTTTCTCTTCCTGAGAGAGCTATATAGACACTCTGGATTTCTCTGTCAAACAACAGCTGTACAATCCTTTTCATCTAACTTCCTGGTATTTGCTAAGAGAAGTGGCAAATGATCCCCGATTAGCCAAGCTCGATGCTTTAATGTATTTCTTATACTTGTTTTCTCTTTGACAAGAAGCTTAGCTATTGAAAGTGTGAATTACCTTTGATAACAATGTATTGTAATCCACTGTATTTTCTAAGGATTGTGATTATACTCTAAAATATTCCAGTTTGTATGGTACGGACTTGTTAATAAAGAAATATAAAAAAACTAATAATAATGTGTTAAACATATAAAATAAACAAGTAATTTAACATATAAAAATACTACAAAGTGTTAAAAGGGGCTTACAATTAAGTTTTGGATAATTGACAAGTTCAGCTAACAACCTCCAAATGTAAACACTCCAATCAGGAAATGACCTGCATTTATATAGTGTATATAATGTGAACTCTGCCTAGTTTAAAGCAAACACTGGGGAGTTTAATGCAAACAAAGGCGAGTTTACTGGGAAACATTTTTCAGCACAGATTTTCACACAAACTCCCCAAAGTTTCACACAAACTCGTCGGAGTTTCACACAAACTCGCCAGATTTTATAACACCACACATCGCCGGAGTTTCAACCTTGCTAGCTAAACTCGCCCCTTAGTAAATCCGGAGAGTTTAAAAAAAATAAAAAACTTGCCGTTCAATTACCAAGATGTGTGGTGATTTTTACTGGCGAGTTAACTTGCCGCTTAGTAAATCTGTCCCCAGGAGATGTTAGAAGAGGATACTGTAGTATCAGTAGTTATAATAAATTAATTTAGATTAGATTAATTAATGCCAGGGAGGTATTTTCTCTGTGAAATGACATTAATGATATCTCTAGCTCTGTCCTGAATTGATTTACAACCAGCTATATATGCAGAGGACAAGGGGCTGATCCAGCCCTACGCTGCCCGGCAGTAATACACCGGGCGTTAGCGTAAGATCAGCTTTAAAAGCCGATCTGCGCATGTTGCCCTGCATAGCTACAGCAACGCCCGATCGTGAATTGGGCGTCTGAAACAGCAGCGTATTAACGCTGGAAGGGCCGTTTCCCTCCGTTACTACGCTGCAGTTAGTGCAGGTAGGCGGAGGAGGGAGGGTAATGAGGCTGGGAGATCGTCCCAGCGTATTAACACTCGTTTACGCCGGCTGATGTTAGGGTAGCCTTCAGCCGGCGTAAGCGAGTGTTAATACGCTGGGGCAAGGGGGAGTGTCGGGGGAGTGCTGCGATGGTACCCTGAGCGTTAGACCGCTTAGTGTACCATCGTAGCTCTGGATCAGGCCCCAAGAGTATAGCTTTTTCTTATTTATATGTTACTTGTTGCTTATGAGGTCAGTAATGCATGAATTGATCAATGTATATTACATATACATTTTTAGAAACAATAAAATGTTTATTATTATTTGCTTCTCATAAATTTCAAGTCCTTTGTAACTAAAGGAACGTTAATATGTGATATATTAAACATAGCAAGTTGATTAATGATGATAAAAGCTTGTCAATAATGTCAAACTAATCTGTTGGCATTTGAAGTAGTATGTGCTACAGTAATTCTGTCATGAATGTGGCAGTGAAATTATACTGCTCATTAGAAAGTAAAGGATAAACCAGTAAAAGAGCACATGCTCTCTTTGTTTACAATAATGTACAATTACTTGCTAAAATTATAATCACAGTTGACAAATAATTGACATATCTCAGCCTTAGTAAATGATGTAGTGTTTGGTCTTAGATGGTCTAGATATTTTCCTCTAGATGTGTGAGTAAATTTTTATGTTAAATTAAACACAATCTTTCCTGCCCAGACCTGTAGCAAGTTGAGTAGAATGGCTTGCCACTGCATGTCATACATCTGAATGTGATTGTGGTTCAGGGACTGGTTTAAGGAGCAGAAGTAGTGGAAGTGAATAGGGTCAAGACATAAGTGCGTAATTTAGCTTATTGATATTAGGGCACATTTTCTAACTGTGCTGTAACCACTGGAACAATTTCAAGCTGGATAATTTCTAGAAGTCCTTTCTGCAACGATCCAGCGTTGTTCCAGACAATCCGGCTGCTGCCTCCTCCTCCTGCTGCTTGAAAATGCTGCTGTGTAGAAGAAGAGGCAGAACTATCGCTGAAGTGTGATCATTGGTAAGTATACACTCAAAAAAAAAAACCACAGATCATAACATTGTTGATCTGTGATTTTTAGGAGCTCCTGAAACTCAAATCAAATGATGCAGGTCAGAATCTGACTATTCTGCTGCATTGTTTGACAGTACACACTGAACAGATTTAAGAGCTATCTGCCAATTATCCTGTGATTGAAAGGATAAGTCAGATAACTCTCCATGGTGTACCCTGCTTTATTTAATATGCTCAAGCTCCTTTCACTATACTGCACTAATTACAACACTCTTCATTTTAAATGATATGCATTTATTTAATCAACTTTTCATTGTGCTGCTACATTTATTTCATCACTTTTCAGCAAATCATTGAAATGTAGCTTAAGCAGGCAAGAAATCTTAAATCCATAACATGTTCATTTACTTGCAAATTTGCTGTACACAGGAATGCTAGGTAGCCTCAGGAAAAGTAGCACTACAGATTGCCCTGGGAAATAACTCATTTGCTGCTTGGACATTCTGGTCTTTAAGGAACTACAAGCATCTGCATGACCTCTTTGTCCCTGCATGCTTGAACAGTTCTTCCACATTTGCCTTTTTATTTTTCCCACAGACCCACTGCTTTAAAAGAGAGTCAGAGTCTCCAATGGCCAGCATGTAAGCAATGTTTGCGAATAGGCAATTGTCATAATTGGTAATACATTGATTTTGTATTGCTTAAATTATGGACTGGGTAGAATTACTGGATTAAAAAAAATTAAAGTGATGTAATTAATTAGACAGTTTGTGTAGTTTTAGATTTATATAGACCTTGAGCAATTTTCTGAATAAAACCACCCATAGGTTTTTTTATTAGATAAGCAAGAACTACCCATTTACCATGTTCCTTATATTGTAATTACTGTAAAACTCCTTCTTCTGAATCATTTTGTTCATTTCTCTTGTCATGTACTATCAGTACTGAAAGATTAGTCTGTTTTTGCTATCCCACTGAGACAAAGAATATGAGAACCCCATAGATCAATCTGTGTTTCCTTCTATGCTGCTAATTGTTCACCTTTTTGTTTCTCCCCTTTAGCCACAAAGAAAGAAGCTAGATTAAGTGTCCAGAGACTGTTTTTTCTTCCCCAGCATGCCACTTCAAACTCTGTGCCCGGCTCTAAACTCAGCCTGGAGTCACAGGAACCAATTCCTCTTGTTAATAATCGCAAAGGTAGCCTCTTTTTACCCTGTGATCCTGCTTTGCTACACCTGCAGTTACTTGGCTCCTCTAATAAAGGAAACTCTGCCAACTTGAGGTTACAGCGGACACTGAGTCTGCCAGGGAAATACCATTACAACCCTAAGCAACCTGTGTCCATTCAAGAGCTATGTAGGTAGATCCTGATCTCTGTAATGATAATAACAGTTGCGTGAATTAGAATACTCCTGTTGAAATGATAACCCTTCTTTGTAAACGCAGAAAACGCTGCTTAGTCAATTGATATTCATGGCATCTTATTTTGTCAATTTAACAGTTTAGTATTAAATTTTTTAAAACAGTTTTAGATACATCAGGAGTTATTGAGGTGTAAGCATTGAAGATTATATTAACTATATTAAATAAATATGTCTTTATTTGCTAATATGTGGTATACATCACATATTCTCCTTTGTACTGTTGTCCAAGAATATATCCCAGTTAGTTTTCTATCTATGACTTTGACCTTTACATAATATAGAACAAATATATTACAATACATTTGTTCCATTTTTATTCCAATCTGATTTTATTACACATATATCTTTGCATGTGTAGGAGTTGCATAATCTATTTCAATCGGAGATAAAATGCCAGATAGCAGATAAAACATGTGAAATATGTTTTGTGTGATAACTAGATCTGTAAAGTTAAAGTGTGTGTGTGCTTTAATCTCCTGCATAATTATACATCTTTTATTATTTCTCCATTTACAATGCCGCCATAGAACATGAGACAAATAATAGTAGATATTTTAGACATTTCAGATCTTGATTTTCCCTGGGATATGGCATCATTCCTACAGGAGTGTAAAGGTTGCTGAGAATGTGATTTTTGACAGTACTTACAGCTTGTGTTATTTTTCCGCTCTTGAAACTAACAACTGTTAACGGAGTCTGATTGTTTTAACATAAAACATTATTAATGTTATTATTTTTCATGAAGAAACAACACATTCTGTAGCCAACGACAATTCAGTTTCAAACAGGGAGCATTAATAGAAAATAAACCAAAGTACACCAAATATACATAATTATAACTACATTTAGTGAAAACTAAAGGCAAACAGAGTAGCTGTTTTAATAGTTTAACCTTTGAAGAGAGAGTAAAGTAAATGTGATTGGACAAGTTGTATTTTATTTTTTTACTGAATTTAAAAGGGATATAGGCAACAGCTTAGATGCATGATATAATATAGATAGTTTCTTATTTCTGTGCAAATGTTTATGAGACACCTTGGGTTACAGCACCTAGTGGTATAGCAACGTGGCTCTGAACGTTTGAATTTGTGCACTGACAATGTCTAATTAAGTATCTCAACCACTATGCATTTGAAATATGTTTAGTGTAAGTGCAGGATATATGAGGGAACAGCCTGAAGTGACATGAGTACACTGTATATATAGATCTATGACTGTAATTTGTGGATTATATACAGGATATATGATGCACATAAGAAGTATCAATCGCTGGCAGGACAGTATCAACTTATCCTTTGTGGGACTTTTTACCTGGCACTGAGGTTTTATTTAGGTATAAAACTAAGTAGTAATACCAATCACAGACTATTCTCGAGAGAGAGTAGCCTGGGAGAAAGAAAAAAGGGCCGCATTTATAATGCACACCTCAGCAACTTAAAATTTAACTTTTAATTGTTAATATTAAAATGGTTATTATAATTCCAAAAATATATAGGGTAGCTAGCGAAATATTAGCATATATTCACAATATACCATATCAATATCACCATATTGTGAATATATGCTAATATTTCGCTAGCTACCCTATATATTTTTGGAATTATAATAACCATTTTAATATTAACAATTAAAAGTTAAATTTTAAGTTGCTGAGGTGTGCATTATAAATGCGGCCCTTTTTTCTTTCTCCCAGGCTACTCTCTCTCGAGAATAGTCTGTGATTGGTATTACTATAATCATTTTTGCCGCAAATTGCACCCTATTTCTCTTGGAGATATCTATTTGAGTTTATTTAAAGCAAGAGATAGCAACCACACTATTGTTGTGCGGTATACACCCCTCTTTTTGTCCTGCTCTTGAATAAAACTAAGTAGTGTTATATAATATTGAAACCTCTAATTTGCACAGTTTTTTCCCAATCTACAAACTGGTGCTTGACATAAGCCTTTTATGCACCCAAGTAGCATGCAGACTCCCCTGACACACCCTCAGTTTTCAGCTTCTTATCCGACTTACGAATGCCATAGGACTACTTTATCTTTAGGTTCATAGTTATGTGCATATGTCGTCTAATTAGGAACATTGTTGCGTAACCGCAACCAGAATTCTCCATTTAAATAGATCCCTCCACCCACTCTTTTTATCTTTGCTCTTAATTTGTCCCAGCACGCCTCAGTTTTAAGTCACTAAAAACCTAGATGAACTAGGTTTGTAATGGTTATTCAGAGCCGTTCCGTTCTTAAATCCAACGTACATTGTGTACATAAAGTTACTTCGCATGCGCAGTTTGCCCCTTCTTAAATTTACACACCTGAAAAAGCCGCAGATTCTTATTTGTGAATCAGGTCTTATGTTACCGAAAAGCAACAATTATCTGTATGTTGAAGCAATGATTGTTGGACGTTGCTGTATCTTATCAAATACATCTCTCATTCCTGATGGATTTTTGCTGCTTGTTACAACATTGGATTTTTCAAAGATACAAAGGTATATTGACAGATCAGTTTTGTCTAAATGTATTCTTAGAAAATATCAGCTTATACAAATCAAATTCAGCTAGAACAATCATCGGGGATAGAAAATAAATAATAATTATTAGGTTTATAGCAACAATAGGTTGGGACTATACTGTGAAACTGGTTATTATGAATATTGTATTTGTTTGCAGTTTACAAGAGTAGTGATATTAAATTTGAATACAGTTCTCCATCAGATGCTACTTAAAAGGTGTCAGTTACTGCTGGGCTTATGAATTGCTTTGTTTGATAGCATCCAGTACCTAGAAATCAGGCCATTAATAGGTTAACAGAGCTTTAAATTGTTCTGCAAAGCCCTGAAAATGAAGTCTATGCTAATCCAATACATTTCATAACCCTAGAGGGTTTAATTAATAGAACAAACAGCTAACAGTACATGTCTAGAAGTAACAGTAAGGGGAGGGGGTAATAGAAGATTTGGTTGAAGGCTTCCAGCTAGCATATATCATGTGATTATAAAAACTGCATGAAAATGACAGGTTTATAGAGGTAGAAATGGTATATACTAAGGATTTACTTCACTCAGCATGCTGTAGGAGGCAACCATTGCAGACTTTTTACATTACCATTATTAGCTTGTTTCACCTACTTCTGCATACACCTATCAGATGGGTTTTAAAGGCCTACAACTATATCACTTAGGTGTGCATATTTGCGTATATCAAACCTGTATAATTTAGCAGTAACTGCTGAAGCCTGTTAACTTTTGAACATTTAAATAATACAGTCGACCTATTTTTAGATCTTGTGTAAACTATATGCAATCATTGCATTCCGGGATATACAATTTTGTGTTTAAGTTCTGGATTTATGGTGTTACAGTGCTGCACAGATCTAGAGGAAAAAGGTTTTAACCATTAAAGACACATTGATCATATTTTAAAGGTTGCAATGCACCTATAAATGAGGAGGCAGTAAAATAACATAAGGTAAAATAAGTAGGCATGATATTATCAGTATTTCTATTATTTCAATATTATACACCAAATTCATGTAATAAAATAAATATAATGTGCAGCCTTTTAAGAACGCCATGTAGTACATTCCTCAGTGTGAGTGTACCCGTTACCATTGTCTGTGATGGCAAAGAATTACTGGGGCACAGGGGTTTCCAAGCTGTCAGAAATTCATCAGCTCAGGAAGGAGACCTGCATGAATCGTGATTATGACAGCTTGTTGTAACAGCATTTGTTGTTTCTTAGATTTATCCTTTCCTTATCCTAAGTTTTGCTATCTAAATGTGCTTTGTCCTCTCAATTAACAACTTGCGTCCTTCTTGTTGTAGCCTAGTGGTGGTAGAGCTGTGAGTGACTGACTTGTTACATGTTTTGTCTGTATTCCCTTCACCGCTGTTCTTCTTCTGTTAGTTTCTTGTTGTCTTCTGTCTACAGTCCTCCTCACTCTCCCCTGCCTGACCGCTTTGCCTGTGTTTGCAGTTGAAGATGAGCAACCATCTGCATTGTCACCCAAAAAAAAGCAGCGAAATGGAGGAATGCGGCACTCTCCTAACTCCTCACCCAACATGACGAGGTAAGATTGCAGCACAGAACAAACTGGATTTTCATTTAGGCAGAATTTTTTTAATAAAGTGTTCTTTAAACACATAAACACATAAAACATATACTCACTCTAAAGACCCAGTAATGAGACAATGGGACTGTGTGCAGTGATTTATGATTTGATCTACAGTTTTTGTCTAATATCAGAAGTCAAACTTTTTAAGCTAAAGTTTTTAGAGGCATATGACCACAATTATTTACCCATTCAAGTATATTTATCAGGTTCATTGTTCAGCTAATGTTTTTTGTACCCCACAGTTTGAGAAGATGTTATTATAAATATATTAATGTAAACGCACCCTTTTACATCATTTACATTGTGCTGATTTGTAAGAAAAATTTAAGTTCCTGTATGTGCTTCCCAAAAGCGGGCACTTTTCAGATTGCTAGGATCAGAAAACGCTTGCTGTTTGCACATGTGCCACGATTTCTGTAAGGATCTGTACCTGCATGATCCAGAACCATAATATTAAAGCAAGTAGATCTCTTCCAGCAATGCCTTAAACCAATGCCTTCAGCTAAATACCAGCGCTTAGCTTGAAGTAAGAAGAGAAACAAAGGCCCTATGGAGTTTTTAGGAGTCTGGTATGAAATGTTGACAGGTCAGAATGTAGGCAGGTCAAAATGTCAACAGTTGACTATTATGTTAGCATTTGTTTGTAACATCTGTAATCTTAATGTAAGGCAGACAGCTTGTAAAAACTTAAGAAATGCAATACAATTTATGTAATATATATGTGATATTAACATAATGTTAAACTGTCAACATTTTTACCTGTATACAATTTGACCTATCGACATTTTGATTGTTGACATAACAACCGTAAAGGGTTATTACTATGGTACAGCAATTTTTAGTCCGTACATTGTTAGGATGTTTATATTTTATTTGTTTCCTTGGTTAAATCTGATCACACACTGCACAATAGTGTATGTTTAAAATTTAATTACCAACAAAACATGAGAAAATAGATCTGGCCTTATTATCAGGTAAGTCAAGCTTGCTGTATTAAATCATTCACAATCATCCTGAGTTTGGTAAAATCTAGTTTGAACACACCACGATAATTAATCTAGTCGGACCAATTCTAATGCAGTATTTGGTCAGTTTGAAGACATGGGGCCTGATTCAGAGGCTGAAAATAAGAACTTAAAGTTACACCTGGGCAAAACCATGTTGATTTCAGTGGGAGTCAAGTTAATGTTATTCTAAGCATGCAGGGAGAATGCTTTGCTTTTACTTATTGCACACAGATACCTGATCAGCTTCACTTTTAAACTGCTAATTAGACTTGAGCTGGGAAACATCACCTTTTAACTATAATCTGTAAAAGTTTCACCTGTTTTACATGACTCCACAGTGTTACCCAATCTATATGCGTGTGGTCGTCATATGTGCCCACTCCGCTGAGAACCTTTGGCCTGATCCAGACTTAAGGTCCTTATGCACTGTCAAGAATAGTGCACTCCACTGGCACTCCCCTTAATTTCTCCTTGCTCATATCTAGTCGTATGAAACGCCTTGTCATAAGTGCCTAACCCAGCCCATACTGTACAATTTAAATGCCTCCCTCCGCCCACAATGTGTATATTTGACTTGCATAGGGATGTCACGCCCTATCGCGCAGAGTTATGTAAAGTTACACAGTGCGTTCCCGCAGCCAGACATACACATTCCTCATGCGGAAAATGGCTGCCATTGTTAAGTCTGGATTGTATGAAAATACAAACAGTAGCAATCTCCGGGTGACCAGAAGCTCCGTCCTCCTAGATAATGGCAGCAAAGCAGTGAGTGGACAGACCTTCAGTTTAGATGATAATTAGCCATTCCGAGGTGAGTCTGGTGTTCACTCCCTTGAAGTGATGGAAAATCTTCTGCCCAAAAGGGTAGAAAAGCCGATTAGAACAATTCTGCCCTTATATAGCTGTACGTTTTAGCAGAATAGATAGATATAATATAATATCTTCCTTCCGATTCACAAAGCTAAATGCGGGTAATTCTATAAAGTGCAAACAGCTTTGTATGTGTCTTCAAACTTTCTCAAAGCAATGGGCTAGATCCTAAACTACGTACGCCACTGACGTAAGATCGCCCATTATTATTTACTGCACGTACGCGGCAGATGGTAACTCTGAACGTACGTACCAGCCTAGTATCAACAGCGTAACTACGAATGAAGGGGCGTGACATCCATACGAGACCCGTAATTACTCTTTGGAGGCGGGGTGAGGCATGTAAATCATACAGTATGGGCGTGCTTAGGCACTTACGTACATGAAGCCTTTACGAACGTCAGTAGTTACACTATGAAAAGTTAATTTAGGGTTTGGCAAGTGTAAAATGGCAAAAAGTACGTACGAGCGATGGGAGTGCCTAGAAAATACGCTACACGATGAAACGTAAAAAGCACTTAGGTCTGGATCTACCCCAATGACTCTAATTCCATATCTCTATAAGGTGGATTCACAGGTATGTAATTAGAACAATAATTAGTTAAAGGGATATACACACTGAGCCTGATCCAGAGCTTACGATGGTACACTGAACGGTCTAACGCTCAGCGTACCATCGCTGCACTCCCCCGACACTTACCCTTGCCCCAGCATATTAACACTCGCTTACGCCAGCTGAAGGCTACCTTAACTTCAGCCGATGTGAGCGAGTGTTAATACGCTGGGACAGCGGTGTTACCCTCTCTCCCCCCGCCTACCTGCAGCGTAGTAACGGAGGGGAACGCTGGGACGTTTCCGTAGCTACGCCGGGCAACATCTGCATGCACAGATCGGTTTTTAAGCCGGTCTTAACGCCAGCCAGCGTAGGTCTGGATACGGCCCACTATATCTACATAGTAATACAAGAATGTAAGCACCTTGAACATAATTTTATTAAACATTTATATTTATGTTATCTTTTTACTATATACACCATACACCACTATATTAGTATATTAATATGATGGAATATATGTGTATATATGTACACACACACACACACACATATATATATATATATATATATATATATATATATGAATTAAATAAATATATGAATTAAATAAATATATGAATTAAATATGTCAGTGCCGTATCTCTTTGTTTCTATGTAAAAAGCCCCTGCTTAGATGCGGTGTGAAGTAGAGAGCTGTCCAGTGTACTGAAGCTGTGTGCTTAGACACATCCTGACAGCTGTCCAAAGTACTGCAGAATTAAGCTCAATCATGATGCACTGAAACCTTAACTCTGTGTACTGAGATGAATGGCTTTAAAGGCCTGTCTTTACCCTTGGATAAACTTTTTTTTCCCTTCTGCAGAGCAGCAGGCACTGTGTCAGTATGTGTTTAAACCCTCATCTCTATTTTACTGTTTCAAAATAAATGTTGCAGCTAAAGGGAAAAAAATGAGGACAGGTGAAAAAAAATCTGCAGGGTTGTTAGATGGCTTTTTAAAGCTAGAGTATTTATTCTGTCAGCGTATCAGCAGGTAATGACAGAGCTGAAAAAACAATTTCTGTCATGGAAAACAATTTGAAAAGGCGTTTGAAAAATACGTCTGCTGTAAAGTGGTAGCACTCTTCCCTCATCCTGTTCCTGTGTAGCTGCAAACGAGCAGTGGCACTAATGATAACATGAACCAATCAGCCAGCTCCCATGATATGCTAGCCTAAGGCTAGTCTCCCTTTGAAGCAGCGTCTGTGAGTACAACTATCTGTTCATTGGGACTATGTTGAATGTATTAGTACAATCTAAGCCGAACCTGAGAATTACCTTCCCTTTTATGCTGTCGATTTAAATCAAATCTTCATTAATTGATTTCGACGGTGAAGAGAGAGGGGAAAAACTAATAACATACAGACTGCTCGTCTGAGATCCCGCTGAAGTTACACAATGCAGTCGTAATGTGACAGTGCAGTAATTAGGACATTCAGAACTTTGTTAGGAGCTGTTGAGAATACAGGATCTAAGAGTTGCACATTTCTATTATTTTAATTTAAAAAAAGTTATACTGCATTTATTTAAAAAAAAAAAAATTAAATCTAGGTTTCTCTGGGTCACACAATTTGGCTTTTCATTGTCACATCCAGTATTTAAACATTGCTGGATTTATGAAAGCTGCTATTGCAGTTCAAGGACATAAAAGTGGGATCTCACATTTCATATGTTTTGATTTGTTTTGCCAATTTGGGTGTAATATAAATATATAAAATGTTCTTGTTATAGGGCATTTCCTATAGATGTTACTAAATGGAGAGGTTAGTATTTAATAAAGGGGTCATATTTAATCTGTTTTCAATTTCGTTGAGATAATAATCAGGGGTCTTTAGAAGGAAGGGTGTAACCTAGCAGAAAAGAATGGGGGAGAGTAGGAGACATCATGATTTTGGTGAAAAAAAGTTCATAAATGTAACTAGAAACAGGCAAGAGGTAACAGAGTTTACTTAGCGTTTTTAGTAACTTGGACTCTGAGGGAAAAATACGTTTTCGTTCTGGTAGACGCAGTTAAGCAAATACGATTTTTCGTGTTTTAAACCACCTATCATGGAACCAGACTGAGTTCAATTAATTAAAAACCCTAAAGACCCATTAGCTAAAAATGCTACTATGTTACATAAAACATTTTTTAACTGGTTTATTGTTGTTTATGCAAGGTGCAATCAAGATCTAAGGTCTAAGGGTATGTTTTAAAAGATGTGGGCATTCCTTACGGTAGTGAGAGACTGATAGCAGCATGATTGGATTCATAGAATGCAAATAGCGCCATCTGTCGGTAGGAGTGTTTTAGACACTAAAATGGCGACACATCCAAGCGCTGTGTGCTATTATGTGTTTTCTCTATCTGTGTGAGTTAACACCCATCGCCATTCATCGTCAGTTGAGTGAAACATTCAGAGAAGACATGTACATTCATGGATTCAAAGCTCAAAGAGAATGAACCGATGCAGCCACGACTGCGCAATCCTGCAGCATGATCACGAGTAGAAGAAATGGGTATGCAGCACTGCCGGTCAGCCATGTAATAGATCAATTCTAAATTCTGCATTTCTGTAGGTTCTGTGCATACCATCATGTGTGGAGACCTGAAAATGAGGAAAGTCTCCTCCAGAAAAGGTTCAGCAAATTCCAACTGAAGAACACAAGGCCACGTGCGTGCAAATGAGTCAGGCAATTTTGAGACGTGATGAAAACATTATCACCATGGATGAGCCATAAATGCTGTTTTTCAATTTTGAAGTGAAATTGCAGTCGGCGCAATGGAAGCACAATGACTTACCACTGTCTGAAAATTTTAGGGTTACCGCTAGCACCAAGAAAATAATGGGCCATATTTTAAACAGTGTCATATCCACTGCATCCCTGGTAAAAGTCTAAGTTGGATTGAAGAAGTTCCTTCCAGCGTTGTGGAAAAAATACTGCAAAAGTTTGTGCTCTTCTATCACAACAATGCTCCTGCATATCAAGTAGCCAGTCTGCAGCCGTTTCTCTATAACAATAACTTCCTCATGCTCCATATTCACATGGAGCCGGATCCAGAATAAAAAAAGACAGGAGCTTTCCGTACGGAAATCACTTGTCTGGATGTACTCCAGTAAAAAAATTCAGCATCGGACGGTATCCGTCCCATGCAGAATTCTGTGCGGAGTTTAGTGTCTGCACGGGAAAGGGGAGGGGGGCGGACCACTCACCATACGTGCAAGGTGCACATGCTAAGTGACGTTTGGTATTTAAATCGTACAGTAAGTCCTTATGTACGATCCAGTATTCAGCATGGAAAGGGTCCGTGCAATATATTGTTGGCAGGGTGTTGTTTTCGTAACTGCCTTCCATGCAAAGGAGATGGGGGGGGGGGGTGCTGATCTCCTCTGTGTGCAATATAGGGTAGCAAAGTTGGTATGTTCGTAGCCACAGAGCTGCAAACGTACGTGGTGTACTTTGCAATGACATCTGGATCCGGTCCCTGATCATTCACCAAGCAAATTTTGGCTTTACCCATGACTGATTCCAGTCGTGTGGCCCTTTTATCAGCAATTTTCCAGTGGTCTCAACATACCCCCAAAAAGCATTCACAGTTCAGTTTCCATGCGGTCATGGCGTCAACGTCATGAAAAATGTGCAAAACCTAAGACCTTAGAACTTGAAAGCACCTTGTACTTACATAGTAAACTGGTCTACTTAGGAATTTTAAGTATCACAATAATGGCAAGGCAACTGTCCCCCAGAAGCAGAAATATAAATAAATAAGTAAATCGGTTTCTTTTTTATTACTGATTTTAGAATTGCAAAAATAATAATAATAATAAAAAAGGAAAACTCTGCAATCGCCAACTGGCCTCACAGTGGCAAAACCTTCATCCTCTTTTTTAGCTCTGTTAAATCTTCTTCCTAGCTTTGATCTTGAGTGATAATAATTCCAGGGAGTTATTTACACAGTTTTGATGTGCTTCAAAGCCATGTCAAGATCCTGATGCTTTAGGGTACATCTTTACCCTACAGGCCCAAGAGAATTTGACTGACAGTTCGGTACAGTAGGTGCATTTTTTTTTTCTTATGCTGTTGCCTTTAGCAAAACATCATATTACTAGATACCAGACAGCCATGCCCTGCACAGTAGGCTATTTCTGTAGGTATAATATAGTATGTGTGTGTATATATATATATATATATATATATATATATATATATATATCTCTCTAAAACACTTTATGGAAAGTGGAATGGGTTCAGCTTGCCTTAGGGGGAGTGTTTCCTCTTGTTTCATATTTATTTTCTCTTTTCCCCACACTTATTTATTTATTTACGTTACTTCACTCACAGGGAAAGCGAAGCTGACTGGAGTATCGTGCATGCTCCTTACAGGCCACACAAGGCCCGGAGGCATTTGTAAATAAATAATGATTAACAGATTGGCTGCGGGTTTTTGAAAAGCATGGCTGTGTCAGTTTGTATGATGAGATGTAATGTTCAAAGTGGGAGCCTGCATCCAGTAATTGTCTGAGGAGAACTGCTGTAAGACAGGGAAAGGAATAGTAGAAAGGGTGTGAACATAGGAAGTTACATTGAATCAGAGGTGTTGGGGTGGATAGGAGACATTCTGCTGGGGATTGTTGATAATCAGAAAAGTAAATCCAGAAAAATGGTGACTTTCTGTTTGGCGTAAAGATTATTTAAACTGATCACATTGTGTACATTGTATGCATGTATTTACAGTAAATTTTCTCCCACAAAAAGTATAAATAGTTTTCTATAAAATACTTCTGTTTTCTAAATAATCCTATTTAGTGCAGTACAGGGTAAATGCAGTTTAATTATTAATTGTATTTTTGTTGATTTTTTAAATATATTTATTGAGGAATATCCGGAAGACTCCCAATATTCGGGCAGTTCTCCCAGAATCCCGGGAGAGCAGCAAATCTCCAGCATGTGAGGCCCCCCTGCCTCTCATTATAGTAATCGATAGGCGGACAGGAGGCGGGGCCTAATGATGCAATTTGCCTCTATCTCTTCCCTCCAAGATCTCCCTGATTATGTTCCTTTTATTGTATAAAAAACTAAGCCCAGGTCTGTCCACCTGACACCTGGCCTTAATGATCTGTACCTATAAACATTAATACAGGTTTCAACCTGCAAACCTTATGATTGTTTGTTGTAGTTGTATCATGTACGTGTTTGCTTCAGTAATTGCAAGCACTGAAAACTCACATTAATACCCTGAAATGTGAAAGCCATACCTCATTAGTTAAACTAGAAATGATTTGTCCTAATAAAGGGGTTATTGGACTTTTATCCTAGTTAATGAAATATGGAAATAATATACTGACTGACATTACTTCAATAGACAGATTTTTCTATAGCATATGTTTCTAAAATAAACAGTGACCCATTGAAATATAATGGTGCAAAAAAAGTTGTGAAGCTTCAAAAATAATGGGAAGGCTTTCATGTGTCTCCAACCACAGATACTTCTAGAAATCCCTTGTACACAGAACACAATCTATCCTTAGCAATTGAGACCTGCATAAATTGAGCTAGATTAAAAACTGCAGGATCACCTAATCACCACTTTGTGCAATCGTTTTGGGTTAGTTGTCATTTTTCTCTTTAGAGTGGAATTTCTTAAAAACACCTCCCAATGGTACTTCAAGAACATCTCATTTACCATATTTTCAGATAAGTCCACAAGTTAATGGACACACAGCTTTTAATAAATGTATTATATAATCTTGTTTTTGTATTACTAATCACTCAGTTTGTTAGTTTTGTACCTATGGGAAATGTGTGTTGGACTTTCTCTGTGGGTCACCTATAATGTATAATACTCAGTCCTAGCATTAGTCCTGAAGGGATAATTTGTCCTAGCAGATGATGCTTTGCGAATCATAGCTTATCACAAGTCATCAACATTTCAGATGAGAAACTGTCACAGCTGACAACTGTGAAAGAGAACTGTCTCCAGTGTCTGCTTCTGAGTGCTAGACTACACTGTCAGGGAAGATTGAAATGACAAGGTCCCAATGAGTCATAATTCAAACTTGCAGTACACACCAAATCGACTTGTAGTGTGTTAACTGAAAAAGCTAACCTGTGTTCAGAACGCTACCACAAGACATAACATCTATTCTGTGAAATCTTGTACCCAAACCTTTCATTAATACCTGCATATATGTCTAAGTGTATGGGGCCTGATTAAGACTTAAGGTCGTTTTATGTACACAAGCGTACACGAGTTACGCACTTCTAAATATAATGCACTCCCCCTGCACGCATGTGACTTAGCTGACTTACGTGTTCAGAACCCTGCCTTAACTTTTCCTTGCGTATCTCTGTTCGTACGTAACGCCTTGTCGTACATAAGTCCCTAACCCAGCCCACACTGTACAATTTAAATGCCTCCCTCCTCCCACTGGACCGGATTCTCAGTCCTGAATTTTTCATGTTGCATAGTAGCTCAAAACGTAAACGTACGCTTGTAACGCGTAGTAACTCTTTGACTTCATCTCCTTAACATTTTGTTACGTAGATTGCGTCCACTCTGATCATATGCAACTTGTACATAACTCTATATAATAGGGCGTAACATCCCTACGCAAGCCGAAAATACGCATCGTAGGTGGAGGGAGGCATTTATATTGTATGGACTGGGTTAGTACTTACGTATAATAATGCATTGCGTATGACCAGAGATACACAAGGAAACGTTATGGCAGGGTTCTGAACACATAAGGCAGCTAAGTTACATTGTGTACAAGGGGAGTGCATTATACTTAGTAGTGCATAAATTTTGTACTAATGCGTACATAAAACGACCGTAAGTCTGGATCAGGCTCAATATCTTGTGAAACATTATCAATTTTTTTATTACGAATAAAAATAGATAATAACTCCTTATGGGTTCACCCATCTTATTTTAATACTTGCCAGAAATACGTATGGTTTGCTGGTACGATGGTCTTAATTTCAAAAAGCCATCGTACTATTTCTGAATGCAGACTTCCGGTATTCGTTAGCAGTCTGCATTTTAGAAAGCAGCAGTAATGGGACTCCTGGGGCAAGATTTACTAAGCTGTGAGAAATGAGAAGTGGAGATGTTGCCCATAGCAACCAATCAGATTCCAGCTGACATTTTATAGCATGTAATAGGAAAGTGAGAGCTAGAATCTGATTGGTTGCTATGGGCAACATTTATTTTCCTGCAGCTTAGTAAATCTGCCCCCAGGAGTCACAAAGAATCATCCTCCATAAGGTAAGTCATTTTTCCTAACACTACCCTTAACTTTTTCCTTACCCTAACCTTCCCCTTTAACCCTCCATGCCCTGCAGCATAATCCTAATCCTCCATGCCCTGCAGCCTAACCCTTACCTGCTCTTTGAGCCTTAACCCTAACTCTAGCCCGCTGTAGACACCGCGAGACACACTAACCTTCCGCCAAATCTTCTTGCTATAGGGAACAGGGAAATAGGTTCTCGTTTCCCAAGAACAATTTTCCATTTTCAGGGCTGTTCAAAAAATGATCCAGCCGCCATTTAGCTGGTGACTGTATCATGTTTGAAATACAGCCACTCAGACCGGCGACTACATCCCGGCAGAAACACTATAAGCTGCTGTTATACTCTTGTAATTGAACAACTGCAGTTTGCATGTTTTCTTGCAATTTGCAATCCATCTGATTTGATAGGTGGGATTTAGTCAGCTGCACTTACATTTAGTGGTTGATATCATCCTAATGAAGCTAAAAATAGTAAAACATTTTTATTCATAGCTACAATTTACTGCAATCTAGTAGTGGACAAAAGCTGCCCTACTGAGACTCCGTTTGCAGCTCCTTCCCCTGTTCTTATTGGAACAACTTCTTCTTTACGTCATCTCTACTGTACATCACATAGAAAGTCCAACAGCAGCAAAGCCAAAAAGAAAATGTTGATGATTTCCCCCCAAAACTACATCCTAAGTTGTGGAAAGAGAAACATACATTATATATAATAAAGATTACAGAACAACAGGAGCCCATTGCAGGACTGGCTTTTGTAGTCCCACGTGAGCAGAACTCACAATATGACTGGTATGAAATACAGGTGTGTGTCGCCGCTTTTTCGAAAGAGCTCAGAACTGGCTGGGAATTTGATTGCTTTTGTCTTTCTGAGACAAAGCAATCGATCCCCAGACCACCGAAGACAAAGCTCCTAATGGTAAATCTAAATTTTACCCCAAACCTTTCTCTAATCCTTACCCTAACATGACCCAAACCCTCTACTTCCATGACCCTAACCCCTCCTTCCATTACCCTAAGACTTCTGTCCCCGCAGCCTAAGACTCCCCTACCTGCAGCCTAACCCTAAGACTTCCCTTCCTCACAGCCTAACCCTAAGACACCCTCCCCACAGCCTAATCCTAAGACTCCCCTTAGGGATGCATAGTAGGTCATTTACTAAAGATCCGCTCCTAAGAAGCGTCTGCTTCTTACGTGTGAATCCAGTCCTAAGACTCCCTTAACCGAACCCTAAGACTCCCCTTCCCGTAGCCTAACCCTAACAATCCCCTCCCTGCAGACCAACCCTAACTAAGTTCCGTACGATGGTTGTTACATTAGTTAAAACTAACGTAACATCTGGAGGGTGCATGCTTTTTTCCTTTAACATTGTTGTTTTAAGAAAATGCTTAAAAGGATATCCGGGAGACTCCCAAAATTTGGGCATTTGTGCTGGTATCCCGGGAGGAGACCCGGCATTAGAAATCTTTGGGCCCTATATACTCATATATTTGGGGCCCATCCCTCCTCAGTAGTGTCTGCAGCAATGGATTGTCAGCGAATCTATTGCAATGAGCTTGAGGCAGTGAATTAAAGATTGAGCGGGACTTGATATAATTTGCCCCGCCCCTATCCCTAGTAACACTAGTGCTAGAAGCGTTGAGGGAGAGAGCGCAGGCTTCATGATGCGATTTGCATAAATTGCATCATCAAGCCCTGCCCACATGCCAGCGTCTGTATCTTCCCTCTGAGAAATCCCAGACGGAAGAAATAATAAAAATCGGCTTATCGGTTTTAGCCTCACTGGCTTGCTGGCTTTCTTAGTGTGGCATAAACTACTGGAATAAGCAGAGTACACTATAGTTTTTTTTGTGTTTGAAATTCTTCCTTTAAAACAGATAAGGAACAGGGCTGCAGTGTCGGAAACAGGATGTGTTTTGATATTACACAGATCTCTTTTCTATAATGCAGGTCCCAGTGTGCATCTCTCTTCCAAGTGAGAATTGTGGTTTAGCTGCAGGCTTTCTGTCCTTCAGGCATGCTTTTTTGGGTTGCCTCCTGGCACTTCTTTCCCTTAGCTTGCTTTTAGTGTTTAAACAGTGTTTCTGGTTTTATCTAAATTTAGTTAACACTATGTGGTTTGTAGTCCTTGCTGGCTGCCTACAAGTCTGGGGAGATCAACTATTGCAACCATTTGCATCTGCAAAAACTAAAATATTATTATATTAAAATGTTATGTTTCAATAGAAATACATTCAAACATCTAATATTCCAAAATGTATAGATGCTGCATAAGAATAGTTTACTGGGAATTTCTAGGGACCTCTCATTTTAGAAACATCTGGAGTTTAAATGTCAACCCATTTTGACAGTGAAGCATTAATGGATATTCGCCATGTCTCATCTTTTTCATAGCCTTAAAAAGCAGGCAGTTTTTATTTTCAGAGCACAAATGTGATTGTCATCAGAAGCCCGCTCACTGTTGACTAGCATTAAAGTCTTGTATTCTCTGTGACGGGTGGAGAAGGGGGGTAGACTAGACATCCCGCTCTGAAGTGACACTCTGTTGAATCTTTAAAGGCCGTCAGTTGCGTAAAACCAAACCCGATTGGGCAATTTGCTAAAATATTAAAAGCCCAGCCTGTTAAAGCTTTTACTGTGCAGGGCAGCTAGTCAGAAAGTGTCCGCCGTGAAAGCAAATAATTGACTTTCTATCCTCTTGCCAAGCACACAGCACCGGTGACTAAATTCACATTGCTTCTACTTCATTGCAGATCCTAATAGCAACTCTTTCATATTAAGGGACATAAAGGAGAAACACTCAGCAACAACTTAAAGAAGCATCTCAGAATTCCCGCCTTTGAACAATGAATGTGTAGG
>WWET01000782.1:113970-127093 GCA_011038615.1 Limnodynastes dumerilii | reverse complement strand
ACACTGCAATTAGCTATAAAGCTTACTCACCCAGAAGCACAAAGACTTGGCTAAATATAAAACATGGCAACAACTGCTTTGCTACTGCAAACTGTGGGATCCTTATGTCTGCTGGTCTGTAAACAAATTAAAAATATATATTGGTTTATTATGGTCACTTAAATCAACAACTACACAACTAACCACCTACATCATATTGATTTTATAATGAATTTGGGAACAGATACAAAGAATTCGAGATAATTAAGGAATCCAAATAAGAAAAAGTTATGTAAGGTGCAGGGTAAATGTTCTATGAGCTACTTAATTATCTTCCCTTCTAGCTAATAAAAAGAAAAAAAAGTTATCGTAAAGTGCAAAATATATTTTAACGATCAATGCTCTTTTTTTAAGCACTGACCTGCTGAGCTGTGCAAAAATGGCATCTAGAAAAAAATGATGTATTAGACATTTTTAGGAGCTGTGGGAGTCGCCACTGAAAAATAGGTCTTTTAGAATTAGAGACAACCGAAAGTCAACTTATGGCTGTCTCTCTTTAGAAAAGACCACCATTTTCAGGGCAAAAAAATGAAGAATGGTGATTGCCATACTTACCCATTCATTTTTCAGAGACCCGTCGCACCAACCAGAGAGGTGAATAACTCTCTATGGGGAGTTTTAGGGTCAGACTGCGGGGAAGGGAGTCTTAGGGTCAGGCTGTGGGGAGGGGAGTCTTAGAGTTAGACTGCAAGCAGGGAAGGGTTAGGGTCATGGACCTGTCGCCTCAGAAGCCACTGGAGAGGTGAGTAACACTCTCCGGGGACTTTTAGGGTTAGGCTGCAGGTGGGTAAGGGTTAGGGTAGGAATTGGGGTTAAATTTATATTTACCAGTCACAGCACCATCTTCCGTCTTGTGGGGATTGATTGTTTTGCCTCTGCAAGGCAAGTGCAATGCATTTCTCAGCCAGTTCAAAACTGCGGCGACCCACACCCTTTCAGGAGACTTGTTAAGAAATCACAAATTTTGAAAAGAAAGGTGAGAAAGTTATTGCAAATTGTAACCCAGAGAAAGAGAGATGATGATTGTGGCCATTGCAATAAATGTACAGTAACTTTATGTTTGGGATTCAACACATATATCCAGTGCGGGTGTGGTTTGCTAGTGCAGTGGTCTGTTTTGTGACAGACCGTTGTGCAGCAGTTGAATGGCAATAGCAGGTAATGGCCAGCAGTCTCCATTTTCTACAGCAGATTTCTCCACTGACAGGTGAGTCCTTGCATCCTAGCTCTACCCTTAAACAACCGCAGCCGCATCCCATCCAGTGCACAGTAGTTCAGAGTAATTTGTCCAAGTTTAATACCATTAAATTGCTGCCTTGTAAAATAATAATATACCAATATAGGACCGGATTCAGACTCCCGCTTGCTTTATATGCAGGCGGGAGTCTCTCACTGAACTCCCACTGTTACTCCCCTCTCTCGTGCGGGCTTTATGGCAGCCTTAACTAAAGCATGCGGATAAGCGGTGCGTACAACTGCTGATCCGCATGAGTGTGAAATTCCCCTCCCACACTGTACAATTACCATGTTTCCCCCCACCCAGTTTAGCGGGCGAAGGGGAAGCATGCATCACTTACGCGTGTGTAAGTGGCCATACGTACCTAATTCTGGATCTGGTCCATAAACTAGAAATGCATTTTAATTAAAGATTAATAACATTAGTCAACTTAGAGTATGCAGCGTGCGTAAGTAGGACTGTGTATGATCATGCTGCACATTCACACACCAGATGTTATACATCGGACTCTGAATGTACAAAACTGGATTCCATACGTTCAGCATTCTGTATTGGGGCATGACAACACTCTGTACGATTGATAACATACATAGGGCCTGATTCAGACTTAAGAAAGCTTTAGGTTCCTAATTATACACGCCCAAGTAGCATGCTGACTCCCCTAACACACCTTTGGTTTTCAGCTACTTAGCCGACTTACGAGTGCCATAAGGCTACCTTAACTTAAGGTTTGTAGTTGTGTGTGTAAGTGTAAAAATTAGGAACATAGTGGGCCAACCGTGCGCAGAATTCCCTATTTAAATGCCCCCCTTCCTCCTACTCTTCTTATCCTTCTTATTAAATTGGTCTCCATTCTTAAGTCACTACGAATCTAGATGAACTAGGTTCATAATGGTGATTCAGAGCCGTCCCATTCTTAAGTCCAACGTAGCTTGCGTAAATTAAGTTACTACGCATGCGCTGTTTGTACCTTCTCAAATTTACGCACGATTATTTATTGTGAATGGGGTGCATAGTGGACAAGGGGTAGGCATTTAAATTGTACAGTATGGGCTGAGTTCTGCTCTGCTGTACAACAAGGCATTTTGTAAGTTAAGGTAGAGGTATGGACATGTAAGTCAGCATAGTTCCATACATGAGAGGGAAGTGCATTTTTCTTTTACCTGTGGAACTGATATATACTGGTGTACGGAATGCACTCTTAATTCTGGATTAGTTCCTAAATAATTACCATTCAAATTTAACATGCTTGATTATTATGGGCATGTAGACCTGACTCAAAGCAAATAAAATCCAAGGTAATGTCAGTTATAGAGATTTTTACCTTCAAGAACATTGCTAAATCCATGTAGCATTTATTTGTATCTATGAATTATTTTATTTTATGACTAGCATGGTAGTCTCAATTATACCCTTCCTAGATGTTTTAGAGATGACTTCTATTTTGTCAACAGACACGATCCCATGCTTATGGCTGGAAGTGATCAAATAGATAACATGGACTCCAGTAGTGTGAAGAAATATGACTCTACGGGTATGTTCCACTGGTGCCCAGCGAAGGAGATGGAGAAGGTTCTCTTGGTAAGTGCATGTGTGAAACACAGTATTTCATTGATAAACTGAACATGAACAAGTCTTAAGGGACAATCATGGCTTTGTCGGATTACAGACAGGACGCCATTGTATGAGTAAAATGAAGAGGATGATTGGATGTACTGTAAAAGACTCACAAAGGTCACAATAGATCCATCATATTACAACACACACACACCAATTTAGATCTCAGTTAGGCATAATGAAGAAGATATCCCATGTGCTATAGTTACCTGTTCTTATCATATCATATAATAGAGTTATTACTGATAGGGTGAAGTGGTACATAAAAGAGCATTACAAACAGTATATTCTACTTTTAAAATATGCAAAGCAATTTTCTGTTCTTTCCTCCACCACAGACACGTAGTGAAGCTGCCATGACGGTTCTAAGTGGCCATGTGGTTGTGTGTATCTTTGGGGACGTAACATCTGCTCTCATTGGGCTTCGGAATCTGGTGATGCCATTAAGAGCCAGCAACTTTCACTATCATGAGCTGAAGCCTATAGTATTTGTAGGATCTCTAGAATACCTAAAGAGAGAGTGGGAGACATTGCACAACTTCCCTAAAGTTTCCATCCTGCCTGTAAGTACCAAGTATATACATGTTTGCTTAGCATAAATGCCTAACAAGTAGTAAAATCTTTACTTTCATTCTGAAAAATAGACATAAATAGTTAAGTGGATGCAGTAAATATCTAAGTTGCAATTCTCACAAAGCTGTTATTATTATATAAATTTAGTAGACTAAAGATTCATTTTATTAAAACTGGTACACAGAGGTCAGTTATAGATGCAGAGTCAGGTTCCTCATATTGATGATTTTTTTAATGGGGCAATTCTAACAATCATTTTGTGGTAAGGCTCCTTCACATTGCAAGCCCCTCTCTCACCACTGCTTCAATGTCACACTGAGCTTACACATCTAACAGAAGGGTGCAGTCAGCTGGCTGGAGCAAACACCCTGCAGACTGCCCTGGTATATTCTTCCATGGTCACACATGCTCTGTTATCTGAAGCAAGGTGACATTGTCGTGCTGAATCATTTGCTGGTGTTTACTTTATATTGCTGTCCTACTTTTTTTCATTAATTAAACCACACACTTTTGCATTAATATTCTATTTTTTATTTATTTCTGTATTTTCATATTATGTTTAGTTTGTCTTTTTGCTTTGTTTTCCTGCGTTCTATTTTTTCACTACAACTTTCCTTTTGCAATCCTCTTGTAAATAATGCCAACCACCTCCCCTTCCCCCGTCTTTCCTTTCCTTTAGGGTACACCATTAAGTCGAGCAGATCTAAGGGCTGTCAACATTAACCTGTGTGACATGTGCGTTATCCTGTCAGCCAATCAGAACAATATTGATGATACTTCACTTCAGGACAAGGAATGTATCTTGGCATCACTCAACATCAAATCCATGCAGTTTGATGACAGCATTGGGGTCTTGCAAGCTAACTCTCAAGGTAAGCAAAGCTCCAAAGGCACATAGCTAGCACAAGTTATATCCACCATTCAGCCACTCATAAAGCTACTTTCTGCTTGCAATATCACTTAACTTGATGAGGTCTTTGGGTCTCTCAAAAGCTATCCACCACATATGACGAGCACCACAAGTGCTAAATTAACATTGTGCCTGCTCCACAGCCACAACACACCACCTTCAGTCAAAATACACTGGGAAATTGGATTGGCTCATTATTCCTACTTGTTCTTATAGTTTCAGAAGTAGGGGAATGTCTGAAGACTTGTATGACCTAGAAAATAAAATAAGTAAAATTGTATAATGGAAATTAATTGTAGTAACACTGCCAAAACAAGTATAACTTTTGCCACATGCCACTGATTTTATTCTATTGTATCGCTGTTCATTCATTTGTTAATCGTTTACTCAATATCAGTGTTTATATTGTGGTAGAGTGAGTATTGTTGCACAGTTTTTGGAGCAGTGCAGATGCAAGATTTAGTTCTGAGTAAGCGAAGCGGATACAAGGTTTTTTGCAACAAGGTTTTTGTAATGATATAAAAGGATGAAGTGCATCCCTTTCCTTTTATCCGTCCTGAAAAGGATTTCATTTCTGAACCCTCTAAAAGTTCTCGTTTAGCCTATGCCTTCCTATTTTTTATTAAAAATAATTGCACCTTATTCTATATAAAAGGATACAGAAATCCCAGGGCTCCACAGTGATGTAAATGGCACATACCAATGGGATGGGGTTACTGAGGGCATTATAAGTTAAGTCATGTGAATTGCATTCTTGAGATAAGCACATGGGGCTGTATTCAGACCACTGGACGTATTGCATATACGCAATCTACGTACCGAAAAGATACGTAGATTACGTAAAAAAATGACTACGCATGCGCAGTATACAATTTCGCTAAACACTGAACGTATATGCAATACGTCCGGTGGTCTGAATACGGCCCATGGATTTTTTGCACAGTGAGGGTAACAGTACAGATGAGTTGAGAATTAATAGGGTTGTAGATTGAGGGATAGTGAAGAGATCTTGTATTGAATACTGTTACAATGCTAGGTGGCTATGAGAGTGCAGTGTGAATTTAGGGTGCAGCTTATGGCTAATGTGCAGAAAGGTCAAATTTAAAAACCTAGGACCTGATTCACACTCAATAACATACCTAAATATACTCATGCTGGGTTGGTATCTTGGCAATTTTTTTTGTGAATTGTGCATGCGTCATCCAAATGTTATGCACAGAGTTCGACTGAGATCCTTAAGCAGGGACGTGCCAGAACTCCGTAAGAAGGAAGTTAAGAATAGTGAGGGGGGGGGCATTTTAATAGGACAGGCTGGGTTTGCAAAGTCTACACATACTTAAGCAAAATCCGCACAGAGATATGCATGGAGAGTTAAGGTAGCCCTATGGATGCGAAAGTCAGTAAAGATCCGTAAGAATGAAGGGAGTGTAATGGAAGCTTCCTTGCCACTTAGATGCGTATTTTTGCGAATCTGCGCGTACTTATTTTCTTCTTATCTGTGAATCAGATCCCTAGTGAGGAAACAGGAGATTGAAGGCATGAGTGTGTCCATCGCAATGGGTAGAAGAGGTCATGGAAATGACAGGAGGAAGTTTTCCTTGCACTTTGATTGGCTATCCACTGCATTTTTGCTTTGTTCATACTTAGTATTTGTTCGGAACGCATATTGCCCCATCCAGTCTTAAGCAAAATGATATTTCTGACAGGGTCGGCGTTGCGATTGTATGTGGGTTGGGTTTCTTATTTCACTGTACAGTATAGTTTTATGCTCTTGATATGTACTGATATGGTCTTCCACGCACCTGCCATTTTCAATCCACAGGAGTTAAAAAAGTTAAGGAAGGCCCTAGATTTTGGAATTTCCTCTGTGAGGAAAGTATAATTAATAGATAGGGACCCTATGGAATAGAACTTGGTAATGGACGATAGTGGTCATTTGCCAATGGCAATTATGATCCCCATCTAAATTTATTGATCTAAGCGGTTGTAATCATTATGAAAATTCCCAGTAACATGCTGTATTTTAATCAGTTTGGTCAGAATAACTTTTATAAAAAGTGATATAGATTTAAATTATTCTCAAGTTTTGAAAACTTTGTGGTCCTTAAAACTTACTGTTACTTTAGTTATTTTAATATGCTTTTATGTTTTTTTGATGTTGCTTTTTAACTGTATCACATTGCAGCCTGCTAGCCAATTACAAAACTCATGCTCTTGTTAGTTATATTCATTTTAAAATGTTGTTTATGTAACGTTTAGAACCTAAACCTTTCCATTCAAAGACTTCTCATCATAGGCCGGTTTTCACTATTTTGGCAGCAGAGATATTGGGGCGTATTCAGAGATCTATTTTCACGGCGATTCGGGTGCGTATTTTTAGGTATGGTTCAACGTAGAATATACGCCTGTAAGTGCCTAACGGACGGACTTGTGAATCACACTTGGGTACATACGCACAGATATGCCACGCAAAAATACGCACGTTCAAATATACATAAAAATAGGCAGGGGAAGGCATTAAAATGCAGGTATGTGGGCACGACTACTCATGGAAAGTTACAAGTGGTCTATGAAAGGCGGAAGTCACCGACAGCACAGCGGGGAGTGTCATGGGTGTGAGGGGGTTTGGCCTGCAACGTGCGTGCGTATAATTGTGTTCCTTTATAGAAACGCATCTCTCTCTCTTTTTTCTTTTTCTTTTTTATCTATTAAAGCATAGTATGGTTCTTTACATAAACGGCATGTGATAACTTAAACTTTTCAACTTCTATGTTAGTTTTCCCCTAAATTAAATCACAAGACAGATTCTTCTTTCTTCTTTCTTTTTTTTTTTCCCGAGTTTGCATATTGTGGATATTTTATGTTTCCATTTACATGAAGAATCCATTGTCCAATGTTGTGATGTGAAGTACGTGTGCTAGTGCCTGTGAAATTAATGATAACATTTGCATACTTCCAAAAATGTAATCTGTCACAATTACAAGCTATTACTACTGTTATCCATCAGACTGATTTTAAGACATATTCTGTGGAACACATTCTTTTCAAGCAACTTTCTCTGACTTCTCAGATTCCATTTAAAGGGAGGAAAAATGACACTGCCGCACAAGTCTTTTAAGAAAGTTAATTATACAGCAGCAAAAGCAAGCATCACATTACTGTTATGAAATATTAAATCAGTATCTTTCATTCTCCCAGATGCCCTGGAGATAAATACACTATATTTAATGCTATGTTTCCAACAGTTTTCGCACACAAATTTATAGCAGTAGCCACACTCTTCACTCTCCCATCTTTTCTTTATGTGGTCAACCTCTGAGATGCCAGACAAATGGCCCCCCACTGTAGGTGAAGGAGTTAAAAATAAACCATTTCCATGCGTGCTTTGGTAGACAACATTTTTATATTGCTCACTTGGGACTGTAAGCTGAGAAGCATCTTTACAATGATAGATAACTCTTTAACCATATTAAGCTTGATTGTCTGTGCACACAATGTAGAAGTATAAAATCCCCAAGCTTCCTTCTGAACCATTTTATAAATATTTAAGCCTAGCTTACGTGCCTCTGGATATTAAAACATATTTTACACTAACACACCCACACACGGACATACACAAAGAGGAACCCTGCGTGTAAATATTGCATAGGGCCATCTTCTCCACCCTGTTATCACAGCACTTTAATGAATACATAATTTCACACTTCACATTTTATTAGAAACTGCCTTTATGTTCAGTTTTAAGTATAAGGCATTGGTTGTCGGTGTGACAGGAGTAGTGCTGAATGCTGTTTTAATGATCTGCTGCTTTAATTATACTAAACAAAGATGCTTGTGGAGAATTGAGCATTGAATGAACTTTAGTCTTGAGGTTCACTCAAAGCGCAAATGTTTACCAGACTGTAAATCTAGTAAAAAGAAGTAGTGAGGTTTTAGTTGAATATTCCAGGTAACTGTAGACAAATTATAAACACACTTGCCCTGATCTGTTCTGCAGTTGAAAACCTATATAAGATGTAACTACTGTATGTACCGCTGACACCCTTGTCACTGCAGTACCAGGGAAAACTGGAATAGCTTTAGTTATGAAGATGGTAAATTATGAACAAAGTGCAATCAATTTAAATGGTTATTGTTAGCAGTTTAATTGGGTTTACATAACAATTACTGAGTCTGTATCAGCCCTCGTCATGGTTGTAAATTATTATTATCAGCATTATCGCCATCATTTATTTATTAATATGGCACAACAACGTGTCCGCATTGCTGCAGTATGGGACACAGAGAATGGCATACAGGAGAGTGGATAATGATAGCAAAGTAAATAAAAATACTGATCAAATTGTAATCAAAACATAAGTGTGATAAAAAACATAACAAAAATACTGGGAACATAAAAAAAAAATACTTTAAGAGAAAGGGCAAAGATGTGGCAGGTGGAGGAGGACACAGGGACACTAGAGAGCTGGATGGAGCAATGAACAGGTGTGAGGAAGAGTAATACTACAGATAGGGTTGTATTCATAACTCTGCTGTCACTGTGTTTGGAGCTCTGACTGCAGTGGCAGTGGAGGTTTAATAGAAAAATCGCTATGCAATCACAAGTCACGTGAATGCGAGGAGAAGCCACTCCCCTCACATGCACTGGCCTTCCGATGGCAGGACGCTACCTTAACATTTGCACACTAGCCCCGTGAATAATTGAGGGAGAAAGGAGATGGATACATGGATACAGGTGGGGGAGGCACTGGTCATATGGGAAGACAAGTAGACAGGTGTTAGCGCATGAGCCGTGAGGTAGAAATACATCATAATCTCTGTCAACCTTAAGAAACATGAGAAAAGTATAACAGAGGGCCGTGTTCACTGATCCGTTTTCACGCGAAGTTGCGTGCGTATTTAGTTTTTATTAGTTTTTATTTTAGTTGCGTGCGTATTTTTAACTGCGCATGCGTAGTAACTTTAGTTACGTAGAATATATGCACATAGGGCTTTAGGCACGGACATGTGAATCACACTTAGGGACATACGTACGGAGGGGCAGGGTTGAAAAACGTACCTGAAAAGTTACGTGAAAGAGGGTGAGGGGAGGCATTTAAATGAGTCTTTGAGAGCGCGGTTACATAGAATCGCACGTGCGCAGGGCCGGTGCTAACATGAACATAATTCAATAAAGGGCTTTTTTCTTTTAATACAAATCATAAAATGAAAATTAATAATGAGAGTAATACAAATGAATATAATATTATATTAATTTGTATTTGAGTATTATATTATAATACAAGGAACAATAAAGGTCCAGCGCTCCAAACATACATTAAATAACACTATGTGTCAGCACATAAATAAAATATAATCAAACTGCTTGTGGCCCCTTTTATAATTAGATTGCTTGTACCCCCATTTAAAATCAGAGAGCTTGTGCCCCCTTTTATAATCATCACCATGCTTTTGCCCCCCTTTTATAATCATCACCCTGTTTGTGCCCCCCTTTATAATCATCACCACGATTGTGCCCTCTTTATAATCATCACCATGATTGTGCCCCCCTTTATAATCATCACCATGATTGTGTCCCCCTTTATAATCATCACCATGATTGTGCCCCTTTTATAATCATCACTATGATTGTGTCCCCTTTATAATTATCACCATGATTGTGCCCCCTTTAAAATCATCACCAATATTGTGCCCCCCTTTATTATCATCACCATGATTGTGCCCCCCTTTATAATCATCACCATGATTGTGCCCCCTTTTATAATCATCTCTCTGCTTGTGCTGCCTATGCTAATCATCACCCTGCTTGTGCCCCCTTTATAATCATCACCCTGCTTGTGTCATTACTTACCTTCTTTCTTCTCTTTGTTCTGCCTGCCCTTCTGTTTGTTCTTCAGCCTTCGCTTTTTCCTGATTCTTTCTTCTGTCCTGGCTTCTCTCTGTGCAACTCATCACTAAAACATCGGGCAATGATGATGTCACGCCCGACGTTTATTGAGCAGGGAGGAGTCAGGACAGAAGACGGAGGATGCTGGGTCTCGACACCAGCGCTGCCATTTTAAGTAAGTTACCTTATCTTTTTTTTTCTGCTGACGGCGGGACCAGCGGGTAATTGTGGCGGAGGGAAGCGCCTCTCTGGCTTGGTGCCCCCCTGCCACGCTTACCCCGCTTTCTGGGTTCCACCGGCCCTGCATATACAGCATACATATAAGTACACACGTAAAGTAAGAGGTGGTCTGTGGAGTCCTATGTCTACGATTGCACGGCCATGAGAGGGGAGTGTCATGGGTGTTGGTGGGTGTGGCCTTGATACGTGCGTGCATATAATTGCGTACTTTTAAAAAATGGATCTCTGAATACGGCCCAGAATGGCTAGTCCTAACTTCAAACCTTATGGATAATACCAGGAAGAAAAGATTGAGGACACAATTTTGTATCAAACACTCCACAGTTCAATAATCTGACTGTATTCCTCATCACCATCCCATTCCTGACCTGCATTGTATTCACTAGGATGGGCAGTCTGTGTTGCAAGATGCAGGGGAGAGGAAGGTCAAAGCTGTTCTGGGTGCACAGCCTCAACGACTGAATGATGCAAAGTCAGATACATGCTATAAATTTGTTTTTAGGGCACACGGAGGTCAGAGGTGCCAAGTGGGCATGGCTATTGTTATTGTACCATGCCTTAAGATCCTGGGGGATCAATGAACAGACTTCAGTGGGTAGAGTGGCCTGGGAACAAAGCAATATAGCATGATTCTGGGTGGTGGCTATGGTGAAGAGTAATTAGCAATTGGCAGGGAAGAACCCATTAATGCTGATCCTCTAGCTGAAGACCTCCAGCCAACTGGAAATCCAATGAGCTGGGGTCGATCAGTGGAAGGTAGCCACAGAAACAGAAAGTAATTTTTTAAATTTCATAGCTGGAAATTTGGATGATCAACCACCAAGACTTGTTCTGAATAGTAGCCTAGCCACCTGCAGGACAGAGAAGGGGAGATTGGAATGGACACTAACAGTGTTTGAATGTTATTGAGTGTTATGATCTAATTAATAGGATGTCATATTTTTAACCTGACAATGCTGCACTTATTATAGAAGATGCCAAAGGATACGTGTGGGATATTTTTTCCTAAACAGTTCTCTCAGAACAGGCTGATATTGCCTACCTGATCCTCTACACAGTAATCTATCTGGTAAAACACGGATCTTTAAGGTGACTGAGAATCTTGGGAATCATTCTTCATTTTGAAGGATTACTGAAATACTTGTCCAGCTAAAATCTAAATGATCATCCAGAGAGTGGGCCCTTATTTAATGTTGGCCATTGGCTAGGCACACGGGCCACTGTTATTTTTTTACAGAATTTTAGTCTAATTGCACAAATACTGTTTTGTATTGGATTTGACATGCAAGCCAAATGTGTAATCATGTCAACTCTATCAGCACATTTGTCAGCAGCTTAAGAATGCTGGTAATTTAATGCCATTAGTCTCCCAAATGCAATCACAAAGGTGTTTTCTCTACTTCTAGGACCATTCCTTAATGTTGATCTTTTAGTGATTAAACGTATCCCTTAAACTTAATTGTAGAAATTAGTTGTCTGCAAAAGCTTAATTTGTCTGGAGTTTTTGAAAATATGCTAAGTACACGGGGGGTAGTGTGCACGCAGCAACAGAATACAGCACTACATGATGACCCATTGCCTATTACTGAGGACAAGCTGCTGAAAACACAGCACTGCTACTGCTATACCTACAGGCACATTAACAGAACATCCCTGTGCCTGAAAGAGCCCCTCATGTCTCCACAGTCTTCTCACAGGTTTGTATTAGAACATTATCATTAAGCTAGTGTCATTAGCTTGTTGCTAATCACTACCTTAATTGACTGGTGTATCTTATTATAGTGCTTCTCTTGTTTTTGTTTTTGGAAGCAATTAGGAGTGTTTACTCAGGTCCTTAGATAATTGGTAAACAAGGTCAGTACCATTGAGAAGACAGGAGGCAGTTCTTAAGTTCTGACAATGTCTTCTTCTAGCTCACTTCATATAGTATATCATGTTGGAGAACATACAACGTAGAATTGCCAGACACATCACTGAGACGCTATTCATGTGATCCTGTCTCTATCTGTTAAACAGCTCTCCTTGTAAAAACTGTTTGTGGTGTTATTACAATTGCACCGGGGGAGCAATTCCACAGTCTCATTTATTGGAGTTTAATAGATTAAAAGTCCAAATTGAGTCTCACAAAATCACCCTAATCAAATTCTAATCTGCATAATTTTCTCATAAGCAGCAACAGGGAATTGCAAGAACTCATATGTCATTGCTGACAACGTTAACGCTTTCCGAATCTTACGTGTACGGTTTTCAGCAGGTAACCTCCGCTGTAAGATTTCCCAGATTTTTCATCAAATTTTGCCAAGGTGATTAAATAAATAAACATACGACCAGATCTTTACAGTTTAATGTAACTCTGCTTGAACAGTTTTAACAGCACATAAATTACAATAATCCTACCTCTTAGATATAAAAACTCAAAGTGTCTCAACTGAGTGCCTCTTAGAAATCTGAGTGTGAGGTAACCAGCACTGCATCTATACTTATGTGGTTGTGTTTTGTGCACTCTTGTTGGAATTCAGGATTTTCTAGTGAGATTTACTTATTATAAAGGGTGAGTTTCTCATAGTGAATCAGGAGATGATTTTGATTTTGCTATTGCTGTGTGTGTATGTGTTTATAT
>WWET01000782.1:89634-100023 GCA_011038615.1 Limnodynastes dumerilii | reverse complement strand
AGGGAAATTGGATTGGATTTAAAGATTGCAGCAAGTGCAGGGATCCTATACAAGCGCTCCACTAGCTTACCTTAAAATGTGCAGCTGGAGCTGTGTTCTAAGCTTTCAAAAGTGTCATTTGTTGGAAGTCTGAATAATTTACTTTTCAAATGCATGAATCCAACTGGACATATATAAAGGGTTTCTCAGAAGTTAGGATCCTGCCACTAATAAGTCCGTAGTCTTAAGGAAAAAGATTCTCCACTGTTTTAATGACTAATTATCCAGCTTTGCTGACATCTACTTTATAGGCTTTCCCTGCTTCCTCTGGAAATCACTTCTATCACTCAGTAAAGTAATCAAATATTGAGCTTATTTGGGGTAAATTACTTTATATTACTCTGCTAAGCATTTGACTAATATGTCAGGACTTCTTCATCTACATATGTGTTGTGGAGTCCATACCCATTTCATGTGCAATAAAATACCATATGCACTGATCAGCCAAAGCATTAAAACCCACTGACAGATGTACTTTGGGAAGGTAAAACTGCGGAGGCATTGTAATTCTTTGGACAATGTTTTGCTGGGAAACCTTGGGTCCTGCAACACTGCGAAAATTTTTCAGGAATGGTTTGAGGAACATGACAAGGACTTGACTTCCAAATTTCTTAGATCTTAATCCAATCAAGCATCTATGGAATGTATTGAATAGACAATTCCGAGCCATGGAGGCTGTTAATGTCGTGGTATCAGATATTAGAGAACACTTTCAGAGATCTTGTGGAGTCCACACTTTGATGGGTCGGACCATTATTGTGGCGCAAAAGGACCTACACAATATTTGGCAGTTGGTTTTAATGTTTGGTTGAACAGTGTGTATGCTTATTATAATAATATGGGACTGGATCCTTCTAATTAGTTGGCATTCGGACCAGCTATAATTGGATTAATGGGGATCCACAATCGCAGGGTCACAATATCCACTCATTAGTGCAATGTTTCCATTAACCTCTACTCTTTAACCAATGGCCATTTTCTTACTTGTTTGAATGTAAAATAGTGATGGTCCAGAAATCAGTATGCAGAGTTTCAGCACATCTATACTTACTTGTAATAACAAATCACATCCACTTGTGATTGCAACCCTGACTCTCTGTCTGAAGTCTCATTGTACTTAGGTCCCTTGCCGGTTGTTTTGTCGACAGTCAAAAGGTCAAAATGTCAACAGTTAAGTATTATGTTAGCATTACAAATATAGTACATGTATATTATTCAATTTCTGCATTTTTTTTACAAGCCGCCGGCATTTCATTAAGTTTACAGATGTTATAAACAAATACCAACATAATACTCAACTGTCGACAATTTGACCTGTCAACATTTTGACCTGTTGACATTTTGACTGTTGACATTTCATGCCAGATCTGGAAGTCTGGATTGGGCAGAATGCATTCCTATTGGGTAACATTGGGGTACTTGCACAGAATGCAGATAGTGTGATTGAAAGTTACTATCTGATCCATGATCCCTGAAGCATAGAACAGTCTCTTTGCACCAAAAGTAAAAATATTAATAAAGCCTTCATTTATAGTATTTCAGATATCAATATTACTATTACAACAGACTTGAAAGATACATGTGACTTGGCACACTGTTATGTCTGTGTATGAGTATATGCAGATTCACTACTACACCCTGATCATACTGTTTGCTTGAATGAGCATATGTTTTTCTGCAGGATGGTGGATGTTATGGGGATCTGTATTGCAAAGCTTTGAAAACATACAACATGCTTTGCTTTGGCATATATCGGCTACGTGATGCCCATTTAAGCGCACCCAGCCAGTGTACCAAAAGGTAGGTGACAATCAAGGGGACTATCAGTGAAAGCCTTTATAGAAGATTAAAAAAAAACATCTTATGCAAGCATATAAAATACATAATTCAAGGAATTTGGATACAGAAATCTCTAAATAGTGATCAATCTTTAGATATCTATTTTTGTTTTTTTACTAGAGAAATCCTTCCAAACTTAAAATTTGTAAGGAAATATGATGTAATGGCAGTGCAGCCCCATATTGTACACCACAAGCACAGTAGGGTTTGATTTGAAGTAACAAGCTATTTAGTGACATTTTGCATTTAAAAGCAGGCACATGTATAACTAATACAATCTCATTCATTTGGATATGTTTAGAAAGTCCTCTCTGCCTCTGTTGCTTCATCATTAATTAATATGAGTACTCATACCTTGGGGTTGGGTGTGTGCAAATTCATACACATAAAGTGGTTGAAATTGCTTTTTTTATTCAACTTGCATTAACACAATTATACTGTACTATGCCCAACATTGGAACAATCAGACTGTGCTGTATTGCTAGATTTTGTATAATATACCTATGAGTCAGAAATAATAGCATACAGATATACATATTGATTGGGTCACGTTAGAGGAATGATTCTTTTCTTACAGATATGTAATAACAAACCCTCCTTACGAGTTTGAGTTGGTGCCCACGGACCTCATCTTCTGCCTGATGCAGTTCGACCACAATGCCAGCCAGTCTCGTGCCAGCCTGTCTCACTCTTCGCACTCTTCACACTCCTCTAGCAAAAAAAGCTCATCTGTTCACTCCATCCCAGCCTCAGCAAACCGCCAGAACCGTGTCAAGGCTCGTGACACCCGCGACAAACAGAAGTACGTGTTGGAAGACAGACTGTGAACAGGGCAACAATATGGGAGGGAAGAAGGGTTAATGCTATAGTATAAATCTCATTTAAAACAAGACCTGCCAAGACCTGCAAAGGGGCTACTTCATGCACTTGCTAAACCCTACACAACAATTAAAGTAAAGAACATTATATAGTTTATAGTAATAAGACTCATTGTATTGAATTTGGTTTACATATCTGCTATTGAAGGCTTTTCCTTGCACCCACAAAAGTTAGTTTTCTATTTATTATAAAGTTATGGAAGAGTAATATTCTAGGGTACAAAGTGAGTTCTGGTTAAATGGAAATTCTTTAACGGGTGTGCCATATTTAACCAACTGAACTAATGGCTAAAGACATAAAAGCAGCCCAGTGTGTGACCTTGTTTCCCATGTGTGCATCCATTCCTATGCCACATCCATGTCAGAAATGCAACTCTCCTCCCTTGCCTCATGTACACTGTCTGCCTCATTTGTTTTGGTCATGAGTGCATGCAGTCTTTGTTCATCAATCTATTCAATAGTGCCCGACCATTCCTCAAATCTAAAACTCAGATGTTAACCACCTGTCAGATTTACAGTAGCTAAATATGCTGTGATCTTTGGAACCAGTGTTAAACTAGATGACCAAACAGAAGCATTCAGTTAGCCACAATGAGAATATGGTTTGTATACAGTTGTAAGGACCAAGACCTATTAGACATTCACGGAAAATGGACACTAGAGTTAGCTGAAACAGAATATTTTTTATACATAATATACCAAAGATTTTAGCAGGCTATCCCAATGTCAGAAAATCTAACTATTCAGAATTGTTTTTATGGGATAGATATATACACCTGTGTACATTTATATCATTATAAACAGTGTTTATGTACATGTGGTTTTACTCTCCAAACAGCTGTCAGTCCATGGGAAGCAGTGTTGTTGTTACACTTTTTTTGTGAGATAAATTTCAGGTAGGTGTCAGGTTTTGTTTTTGCAATATCTGAAAATTGACGTGAACAGTGGTATATGTTGTTTAGCAACAGGCTATATAAAATGGTGGATTGGTTTGGATGGAGGATATTTAGGAGCACTTAGGTGTTTTTCTTCTTTGGCTGATAGCAGAAGTCAGGTAGTTTTCTGAATAAGCTGCAAAAGTTAAATAATCCAATTAAAATGTAAATCCCATGCAGTTATATAAAGGAAAAGAGAAAGATTTTAGTCTCCCAGGCGGCTTGGAGCAGGCAGGTCTTGAGGAACACATTTAAGGGGAAATTATGTGAAATTTTGTTTTAGCAGCAGTTGGGTAGTTGGAGTGATTTCTTCTTTATGATTATATTTAGATTACACACCCTTTCATTGATTCCTTTAAGATATTCCAGGCAGACAAACATTTTGTTTTTATTGAAGTTGCATGATGTAAAAAATGGATGGCTTCATCATGTGATATGCATGTGGTACAAATGATTAAACATGCTGCTTTACCTGGTATAACTAGGCGATTAATGGCACCTGTGTGCTACGTACATGCGCGGTTAGGCTTGTAAAAGTTAAGGTAGAGTTTGGTAATAGTAAATCAGCAAAAGTACGTCCGTCCGATAGGAGTGCCCGGGGGAGTGCATAGTACTTACGATAGCGTAAATACGCTATTGAACGTAACCAGCGCTTAGGTCTGAATGTACCCCAATATGAGTTTGAGTATATGACAAATTTGGCTCTCCATATAACTTAGAAAGTGAGCTGTGGTGCTACTCACATCTTATCTTCCTTAACGTTAATACCAGATGCTCTAAGTAGAGGAAGAGAACTCCCTAAATAGATGATCTTTTAGAGGCAGAATTTTTCTTCAGCATAGTTGGGACATGTAGTATGAGGCACTTCTGCAATAGGGCAACTAGGGAACCACATTTTTAGCATATTCATGAAGTAAAAGAATTAATGCTTAGGAACTTAGTGAGTTGCCGAATGTCCAGCAGATTAGATCAAAAAGTAGTAATACATTTATATGGTAACTTTTCAGTTATTGCTAATTACAGGGAACCTGGTGCAACCAAGTGCCTTATTTCTTCATGCCATTTCAATTTCCAAAACGAATCACCATCTTTTAAAGCATACATTACGTTTCTATAGTATATGTAACCAAAATATATACATTTTCACATGTAGTGAATAAATGTAACAGAATGCATAGCCTCCTGCCACTCCTTTCCCAAGCTAAAGTCAAAGGCTTTGAATTTTTATTTGGAAGAAGCAATTAAATAGACACATGCACATGGGTTATAGACTTGAAAGCTTGTTATTATTTATCCTATACTCAGCAATTGAAGATTTAAACCTTTAAATCTCAAACTTTATTTTTTATTTTTTTTTTGCAAGTATTTTACTACATTAGAATGTGGCACTACTCTTAAATGTGAAGAACATTAGTTTTTTCCAATGGTGTACCATGTGACTTTGCACCACCATTGGTCTGACAAAAGAATTTTTTTAGGTGACAGAAACCCATGTATGTCATAAGATATGTAGAATTTAGAGTTTGAAGGTGCATGTCTTATGTCTTAATCAACTCTTAAATACAATATGCCAGTAAAGTTGTCTTGTCACTTCTAATAGTGCACCCTCTGCATGAAAACATGGTTTGTTTGAGAGCAAATTTATTATTTTTTTTCTTAACTCCCAATACAGAATTAGATCCTTATAGTGTAAGTATTATAATCATACCGCTTTCATATCATATGGATAAACTTCCTAATACCTACAATTCTTGAAAGGTTTGTGAGGCTAGCGATCAAAGCAATAAAAAAGGCAATAGTTTATTTAAAAATGTAAATAGTTTACAAATCCTACTTTGTTATACATTTCCAGACACTTAGTGTACACATTAAGTTATGTTATGTTATGTGTCTCTTATTTAACTAATAGCCATCTGATTTGTTTGTAACAGACTTTGCTATAGTTGATGGCTTTCCTTAATATAAAGATATATTAATCAGACCATAATTTGAGCTGATCACTTAGTCTATCATTATAATTATAACATCACATTTTATAAACTCATTGTCACTGTGGCAACACCACCTCTCAAGTACTTAATAACATGTATCTACTAATCATATATTTTATGTGGATTATGCACTGACAGTCATGAAAAGAATATCACTGAACTCAATTTATCCTTATAGTAATATATTATTTAAAAAAAAGACCTTAATTATTTTATTGTTGTATTATACTTATTTAATACTGTGAACATCCAACCTTTACAGATATATGGAACATTCTAAAATTAATCTAGCAACATAAGCTAACATAAATAGATACATATATGTATAAGAGAGAAATGTGTTCAAAACTACTATATTTTTATTTATATAGAATGGAAAAAGATGTTTGTATCTTTTGTGTCATACATGTTTGACACCACATGTGCCAAAGCATATCTCTCTTTTAATGCCTTTTACATAACAATGTGTAAGTGTTACATTCACCCAGATGTACATCAGTGTAAAGTTTGTACTTGTTTTGCATTGTAATTAAGATACAACAGTTTCCTAGATACATAAATTATGTATAAGTCATTATATATCTCAATTGTAATTTTAGTTACAATGCTGCACGAATTACAAGCCATAGCTTGAATCTATCCTTGTCTCGTGAAAGCCATGATAGTGTAGTGATCTCATGGACAGAGAATAGACTGTGAATAAAAATCTGTTGCATGTCTGATTCCTGACTGATCAGTTTACCTCCCGTAGTGTAATCTATTTTTACAAAAAATGCAATGTGGCTTATGTCTTGGCTATTATAGAACAGATATAAGTAAAACATTAAAACGTTAAACTTGAATCTAACAGACAAGAAAAAGTCCCTTAATTAAAGAAGTAATCTGTAATACCATAAATGTATTTAAAATAGTGGTAGTAGTAGTAGCAGTAGTGCCACAACTCAATTCTAAATATTGTACATTTCATTTATAAAGTATTAAAATAAATCAAAGTTGACATGTTAATCAAGATGCAGATTTTTGATTATATTGTCTGACACTTACCTGTTTAAATTGATCAGTTATCAGTCATGTAATTTTCTATACAAAGTCAAAGAAATAAAATGCCCAACCATACCCTTACTCTATGAGAGACCCAATATTGGGTAATTTATCATTTGAAACTGAGGGTTAACTCACTTGATATTTTTCCTCTTTGTGTTTATGTGGATTACCCCTGCCTTTCAGGAACCAGTTGATTGACCTATAAATTGAAAAAGCAACCACCATTTAGTGTAGTGTAAATCTCTTTAAAGAGACTAACATCATTGTAATATTCCATAGCTCACTTCTTTGCTGCTTGTTTTCTATGAAGGCTGCTAGTGTTCTATGGTCTATGTAGGATTTTTGGTTTGCTTGCAAAATGATTACTAACACTAAAAAAAAACAAGCAGGCATATGAATCACAAGTCTTGAATTTGACAGGCATAGCCTATTCAGTTACAAGACTGCCAAATAATATTCATATACAGAACATCTTCAATTATAGAGTATTGTGTAAAATTATGGATTTGGCATGCAATGTTTTATCAGTAAATTACATTTAATAAATGCTTGTAGAAAAATGAATTTCTGATTATATTTCCCTTGCTTAAATTTACTTCATGTCCTTCATTTAGTTACAAATTAAGAGGGGTTGACAACAAGGCTTTACTTGGAATAGTGTGACCTGTAGAGTTTTTCTACTTAAACTTATGCAGAAGACAGCACTAGAAATGTGTTATTGCATCATTATATACGTCTGTACAAGTGCGGACATTGCTTCATGTCAATAATCCTGTAATTCCTAATAGGAGTATCTTTCATCCAATATAGGTTATAAATTAGCTATTTGTGTGCTTAAAAAATCATCTAGGAAAAACAGTGTAGTGCCAAAATCACACAACTTCCCCAAAATAAAGCCAAACAGTGCCTTATTGCACTTTACCTCTTAATATCATTGGGGTCTTTTTTTCAAGGCTTCTCACTCTCAGCATTAATGCACGTTACCAAGCTTTGCACACATGTGGTTGTTCTGTAAACTAATTCTGTTAAGCATATTTCAGAATAAAGAGAAAAAAAATCACTTTACATTTGTGCTTTATTTTGCCAAAACGAAGGAAGAAATTGATAATTCCTTAATGCCATCTGGTAGTCAGAATATTATATGACTGTATATCTTGTCTTTCAGGGAAGCCATTGCATATATTATATATTAGATTAGATTACCTTAATTTTTGGGTGGATCCGTCAAACATGTTTTTGGCTTTTTTTGTATAAATTCGGAGACATGCTGATGTTTTGAAGAATGTATGGACCACCCCCATAAATAAGCAATTAAGATCTGTGATCCACCCAGCATTGGATAATTGCAGTTTCTTCAGGAGTATAAAAAGGGTTTAAACACTTTGGTATTTAGTTAGACAAATGTAATCATACATTATTTTGAAAGTTACATTCATTAAAAATAAAATAAATAGATGCTACATGGATAGTGCAGCAAGTAACAGTATTGTAAGTGTTTATACAAATATGCTGTTTTGATCATTTGTGGCCACATTAATACTTTACCTGCTCATATCATTTATTAAATTTACCATTCAGAGTCTAATCTTTGGATGGAGTATAAGCAATCAGTAACCACAATATTTTGGTAATAGGTTTTTATACTTTATACTGTTTCATGCTTGTAGAAACAGAGTAAGAAAACAAGTGAATATAAATCACACTCTAGCATATAAAATGTAATACAGCTCTACCCAAACTAAAGTATGCAAGGACTTAAACTGTATAAAAGTCTTTGGAATGACTCATTTAGATTACTTCTCTCTCTAAATTGCAACAAGGACGAATAGAATGGGCCAAGGTATGGATTATCCCAGTTCTGCATGCACTAGAGGCTTCTATGGGCTTCTTCCTTCTTCTATAACTCTGTCCTTGTGAATCCCTGTGTGGAACAATAAGTAACATTAAGTTAGAGGATATTAATAATGACAGAGGTCAATCAGTCCAAGCCCCTTTACTGCTGGAAGGCTATAACATATAATGTAGTATGGTAGTAAATGTTCCATCTAGGAAACTACGGGCTTTTCCAGCTGCCAAGGGGTTTTCATTGTGGTATTTTCCTGTTTATCTTCTTGTGTTCTGTGTAATGTTGTTCTACGTTGATTTCAGCTAAAAGTCCTAATCTGGTGGCTGTGCTGTCGCTACTGTCTTTATGTGGCTCTTCATTGCCAGCTTGCTTGCCTTCTCGCATGTGCCTTTCTTGTGCATATTTTTGATTGGTTGTCTCCATTTCAACACCTACTTCTCCTACACCAATTTCATTGCCATGTTGGGTTTGTTTTTTTGTGTGTTTTGTTTGTTTGTTTACACCATATTACCACTGTCTATTTGGGTAAGACAAGGTTTTAGAATAGCTCCCTTTTTTGCTTCCTGCAATATGTGAAGTATAATTTCCATCTGACTCTCCAGACTAAACAGTCTCCTTTACATTTGCCAAAATTATGACAAAGTAAATTTACATATTATGCCCTTGAACTGTTATATACACCCATGGAAGGGTTTTCACATATAGATTATTTGATAGACCTGCCTGAAATGGGATTCTAACTTTGTACTTAGTGTGACTGCAACCAAACAGTTCTGATTGAATAATGTATTGTTGATGTTTTTTTTTTTGGGGGGGGGGGCAGCAGTTTCCAGTGTTTGCTACATAGAAAACATCAAATTACTCACCACAAATTTTAAAATTTTATAGCTCACATTTGCCAGTAGTCACTGCTGCTGTGTTTCATAAGTCATTACAAAATTGTAACTTTTAAAAAAGTTCCTAGAAGCATGTGAGTGCTCTGAGGTAAAACTTTTATCACATAGTTTATGGGTGATCAGAGGAGTGTGAATGTACAGCTAGATGCATCAAATGGAAATTTAATTTGTTAGTAACTCATAAGTTTTCATTACCTTCTCCACTGTCTTAAGTATACATAAAATACAAACCCAGGCTTTTCTCTGAACAGACACAAAATCTTTACTGACGATCAGAGGTGACAGCCTAAGCTAACGTGTGGGTGGGGGTGTAGAAGAGAAAGCAGATAAAAACTGTATTAAAAAATAATAATCCTAAACATTATATATGAAATGTGTTCATCTGATCACAGATAGGCTTTTAACACACTATCATTGAAAGGTTGCTTTGAGGCACAATTGGTTGTTCTCGAATGAAATATGTCCCACTTTGTGTCACATACCAACTAAATGGCTTTTTAAATGGAGCTGAAATTATTTTGATGTGTACACATCTCAGTGTTTTAATACAACCCACTGTTAAAACGATGCATCCAGATCCGTCTCTTTAAAACCTCATTCATAATTCAGAGCCTGAGATGTGTTCTAAGAGATCTGGGAGCTTTAAAAGAACACGAATTAAACTGAAATATTAGAGTTTTATTAGGGAGACAGTTAACTCTCACTCTACCAAACTGGGAAGACTGGCAATTCAACTTAAACACAATTTCTCTTGTCAACAACTATTGTTGGTTATTTTTTGACCTTTCAGCCTTAGGCTATTTGTGCACTGGGGTTTTCAGTGCATTTTTGCTGCAAGGTAAATATACATAGTATTACAGTGCATATTTATATTTTAAATGTAGTCGGCAATTAATAAAATTAGGATATATATATTTATAT
>WWET01000782.1:56545-68604 GCA_011038615.1 Limnodynastes dumerilii | reverse complement strand
AGTGTTGAAAAGAAGAAAAACACTCTGAGGGCCCGATTCAATTTGCTTCGCATCGGCGTATTTTGTGGTGCAAAGCTATTTCAGCAAAAAAAAATTCCTGGAAATTTTACGTGCCCTTCATTGAGGTGCGCATAAAAATTCGCCCATTTTTCATACCGTATATGATGGGAAAAAGCGCAGCACGTAATTTTTCCCATCATCGCTGCTAATTAAATCGGACCCTTTAAGTGTTACTTACAGCTATGACATCAGCACTAGGCTGAGCAACTGACCATGTGACCATGTGCAGTAAGCTCCTGCTCTTTAGCTCCCTATATAAAGCTCTGCAGAGCTCAAGGTCCAGAGCTCAAATTACAGTCAGTGACCCTGATCCAGATCTGAGCGCACAACAACTGGCATGATGTCTTACTGCATGATTTACTAAGCATGCCCAGAACTGAAGATCAGGGCTTGCACTCTTAGGGGTGTGTTGAAGGAGGGAAGGGGTAAAGGGCTGTATTCAATGTACAGCAAGGCAAGGGCACTCGATCCTGCTCAGACATAACAAAAATTTGTTGAAAAATTTGCACCTACAGCAGGTCATTTCTAAGTCAGAGGGCACTCATTCAGAAGTTACAGTAAATTATAACCCATCAGCTTGATTGTTGTCCAGAAAAATATATTAAACAGATCTGGAATCATTGCTAATGTGTTGTGTGTTTGCGTACTGTAGAAAAAAAAAATTTTTTTAATGTTTGCATATTTTCCAATGCTTTAGAGCAAAAATTCTACAATTAAAGCTTATTTTCTATTTATTTATTTTCTATTTATAGCAGTTTGTAACAGTTTCAAACACATAATACAACCCTGCACTTGCAGAGCGCATTTGGAGACGTAGCAACAGAGAGCTTGCTGCTTAGTGTCCGTACACTATATGCTGTTACTTCCCATACAGATGTTTTGTTTACTTGCACATGTGGATTGAACAAACCAAACTGTCTTTTAGAGCACACAAGTATGGCACACAGGATGTGCTACCATTTGTGCTCATATCCGGATTGGCACCAGTGTGTTCAGTCAGTCAGACATTCAGTCAGAGATTCTGTGAGGGGGATGCAGTCGCCGCTGCGAACTTGCTATTTACAAAATAGAGATAGCTGAAAGTAAATTTTCGGCTGTCATTATTTCTAAAACAGCGCTAAGTTGAAATATTTTTATGAGTGGGTAAGTAGGAGATCAGCATACTAACCCATTCATGCCAGACCCATAGTGCCGCCGCAGACCTGATCATATTATATTATAAAAGAAAAAAAAACTATGTTAACTAACCTGGAACTAACATGGGTGAAAACAGAGATGAGCGCCAACCCCTGTGTTTTAGTTTTAGGGCTAGATTTACTAAGCTGTGGGAAAAGAAAAGTGGAGATGTTACCAGGAGCAACTAATCAGATTCTAGCAGACATTCTCTAGTATGTAATAAGAAAGTGAGAGCATCTGGTTGGTTGCTAATGGGCAATATCTCCACTTTTTCTTTTCCGCAGTTTAGTAAATCTACCCTCTAGTCTTGGTTCTAATATATCATCTGGTTCTGGTTTTGGAAAAACCATACTGAAATGATTTGGTTTTGGTTTTGCATCTGAATAAAAAAAAAAAAAAGATGAAATCAGCTAAACTCATGTAAGTTATATGTGTCTTTGCTCCTTCAGTATTATTTACAGCAATAACATTTATTCCAGTCAAATTGGACCACTTCACAATATTATTTTTAACAGTATTGGTTAAAGGCTGCGCTGCAGTGGCTAAACTAAGCGATAGAGCAGTAGCACAAACACGGGCATTGTAAAACAATGGAGCACAGCATTGGCAGACATGGCAGTTTAATAAACTATACAACCCTATAAAATATTTTTTAATTGACTGAAAAATAAAGAGACTAGAAGAAAAGGTGGAAGCAAAGTAAGTCAGTGGTATTAAAAAAAAAGGCCAATTCAATGAATCCAGTGAACATGGAAAAACCTTATGCGGACCCCTGTATAAATACATGAACATTTGATAAGCATGAAAATTCATTGTCATATTCAACTGCATCTTGTGTTATCCTTCAACTTTCTTGTTAAAATGATTAAAGGTAAGTGAATTTGGATGAAGCATTGTTATAAATATTTTGTTTTGCTTATGCAGATGGTTACACTTTCGGTTCTATATTCTTATGAAATGTTCTGCATGCGATTTCTAGCTTGAGACAAGAAACCAAGAGTTGCAAAATGCTCCAACACCCAAGGCCATTTTTACTGACAAACAACAAAGAAAAGTCTCTGGCATTATGCAGGGTAGATGTAGCAAAATATGTATTGTTTGACTTGTTTGTCTTGTGATTTGCTATTTTGCCCTGTAACATAGAAACAATTTAATCCTATGTAACCATTATTGTTGGTCTCAGTCTCTTTGACTAAAGTCCTTGCTTGCATGTGACTTTACTTTTCACACTTTAAAAAGACAATGTTTTGTGCTGCTGCGATATTCACAGCATTACAAACTATTTCTCTATTGGCTGAGCAGACACTATTTGTTGCTAGGCAGCCAGGATGCTGCTCTCAGATAGCTGGATGACAGCAATCATGGTTGTTACTAAGCAGCCAGGTTGCTATGTAAATAGCAAAGCCATAGCTTCTGCTTCAGGTGCTAGCATAATTAATAGGGCTCAGCTGGTGCCTAATAGCCTAGACTCAGACCAATCAGAGCTGGGAGGCTCTCCATCTCTAAATGGATGTTCAGTGTTTAAATACCCAGCAGGGAGAACTTTCCCTTGCAGGAGATATTGTCTGTTTTCTAGATAGTCTGCTGCAGATTGTTTTTGTTATTGTTTTTGCGTTTGCAATTGCCCTGTCTTGTCTTGTTATCTCTGACCTCTTTATTCTCCGCCTTGTCCATTAGCCCTGCTCCCCACAGCGTCCCTGATTGTTCATTGTCCTGCCACGGTTTTGTATGTCTGCTATTGTCTATGTCCATCTGCTCCTGGTATTTGGTTCTTGTTACCTCGTCCCAGTATACATGCCTGAACCCTGTTACCTTGTATTGGTATACCCGCCTGGACCCCATTTCCTTGCAACTGTGTACTTGCCTGGATCCCATTACCTTGTATCTGTGTACATTCCTGAATTCCCATTACCTTGTATTTGTGTTACTGCCTGGACACTGTTGACTTGATCCTGTATGCCTGCCTAGATCTGATGTCCTAGTCTTATCTGTTAGTCCCTTCCTCAGCCTTTGTCATCATTGTACCTACTAAGTCCCTGTCCTGTTGCCATGTCTTACTCCCAAACCATCCTTGCTACTCAGTGAGTCACCACCAGGGTGACCTGGCACACAAGCCTATCCCACCATCAGGAGCTTTAGCGAAGACAAGGCCCCAGTTAGACTCTGCACCCTGATGTGTGGCGACCATAGCAGATAAAACCTTGGCATCACAGTCAATGTTTTATCAAACTTTCTCATTAATGTTTTAAAGCTGTGTCTAGTGGCTGCCCTTCAAAGAGAATCATGTGCTCCCAGAGAAGATTGTGGTCTACTGGGATGGAGTGTCAGGTGGTCAGTAGGGTGCTGTGGTAGAATATTAAAATGTTTTATTCTATGATTCCATTTGATTTGATTTTAAGATATATTCTGTTTAGTTTGCCCTGTCTAAAAAAAAACTCACTATTGACACTGAAACATTCTGAAAATGTAAAGAATAAAAGCTAACAGGCAAGATGTTTCTATACATTTCATCAAATGATTTACCCCACATGGTGGTGATTGTGGTGCAAAAGAGGACTAGCACCAATATATACTGCTCCAATTCTGGTGATTTTGTCACTCTGGCCCCTTGGACAATCTTGGATCACCACCTCTACTAAATATATCTCAATATTTCCCCATTTGGTTTTTATTGTTCTACCCATAGGACAGTGGTCATAATTTCTCCCCTTAGTCTGAAGATTTTTAGTATGGTTTTATTAATGATTTCATTTGATTTGATATTAGGATGTTTCTTGTGTCTAAGAGAAACTCACTTTGGACATTGTAAACATTCAGAACTTATAGAGATTAAAAGCTAACATGCAAGACCTGTTTCTGTACAATTTTTAATTATTCACCCCGCATGGTGATGATTGGGGTGCAGAAAAGGATTAGTGCCAATTTAAACTGCTCCAGGGGCTAGATTTACTAAAGTCGAGATGATCAAAATCGCCATTGTTTGCTATTTTTTAGTGGCGACTTTGAAACCTCTGATTTACTAAAGGCGATTTTCCTATTAAATCGCCAGAGATTTTTCCCATTCATGAGATCAAAATCTCAGATTTACTAAGGTCCGAGTTGTAAACTCGCTAGAGAATGGGAACAAAAATCGCCACAGATAATAGAGGTGGGGGTGATTGTCAATTTCATTTAAATCAGCACTCACCCTCTGAAAAACACCCATTTGTCATGTAATAACAAATGTATTACATAATGTACATTGCTGCCGCGGCTACCAATTAACCCTTAGCATGCTATGCCACCTAGTACTTTAAGTCACAGCATGCCTTTGTATTCCAGGGCATGCTGTGACTTCTAGTACCCTAAGTGGCAACATGCAAAGGGTCAACAACATACTGCTGCAGCCACAATGTGACCCGCTAACACTACACTACATATATTGTCCCTCTGTCTCAATTAAAAATGACCTGCCCCCCCTTAATGACTAAACACTGTCACTCCATCCATATTACACACTGTCCCCCCCTTAATGAAGAAACATTGTCCCTCCGTCACTATTAAACACTGTCCCTCCATTAATATTACACTCTGTCCCTCCCTACATCCTAGCCACTTCCGATTACATGTAAAAAATGAGCCTACATTAAAAAGATTTTCATTATATGTCCCTCCTTCTATGTTTTTGTGTAAAATGTCCCCTTGTGTTAATATCCAATATGTTCCCCATGTGGACTTAAATATGTATACCCCCGTGTTCCAACCATAATTATATCTAAGCGTGTAAAGTTAAAAAATCACAGCCTGAAGTTAGTATTAACTAAATATTTTTCCCCAATGTAAAAATCTTTTACTTACTATTCTGCAGCGTTGCTTGGAGTCCGCTTGGATCTTCTTCTTCTTCTTCTTGCTTCTCCTGCGGCCTCGTCCCCGCTCCTCGGTGTCCTCCGCTGAATGATGGGCCTCATTACAGGGGTTATATTTATAGTTGCCGTCCAAGCTGTTGCTGGATCTCTCCATGGTTCTGGCAGCTTGTCGGGACATATGATTTTTTACAGATTTCGATAAACAAGTTGCATGAACTCGCTGCACATGATGTACCAGGAAAGAAGTACCTAGATGTTTAATGTCCTTGGGCCTGATCCTGAACTACGCCGATGCGCTGTGCTTACTAAAGCACAGCGTATCGGCGTTCACTTACCTCGACACTCCCCCTGTGCGGGCGTATGGCCCCTTCCTTACGCCGGCTGAAGGCTAGCTATTTTGGATCTCCTGCGATCCCTATCTTTATATTTGAAGTTAATCCATATAAAGAACCCTCCAAACTGTTGCAATCATAAGATAAATAAATACATACATTTCTCCCTTGCTCCACTACTGTCCTTTATTTAAATTATCGGTCCTGATAACCCTGAATGACCTTTTCTGCTAAAAATGTATCTAATCCTTTCTTAAACATATCCAGTGAAAGTCTTTATTACTGCCCTTATATATGTGCCCAGTCTTTATTACTGCCCTTATATATGTGCCCAGTCTTTATTACTGCCCTTATATATGTGCCCAGTCTTTATTACTGCCCTTATATATGTGCCCAGTCTTTATTACTGCCCTTATATATGTGCCCAGTCTTTATTACTGCCCTTATATATGTGCCCAGTCTTTATTACTGCCCTTATATATGTGCCCAGTCTTTATTACTGCCCTTATATATGTGCCCAGTCTTTATTACTGCCCTTATATATGTGCCCAGTCTTTATTACTGCCCTTATATATGTGCCCAGTCTTTATTACTGCCCTTATATATGTGCCCAGTCTTTATTACTGCCCTTATATATGTGCCCAGTCTTTATTACTGCCCTTATATATGTGCCCAGTCTTTATTACTGCCCTTATATATGTGCCCAGTCTTTATTACTGCCCTTATATATGTGCCCAGTCTTTATTACTGCCCTTATATATGTGCCCAGTCTTTATTACTGCCCTTATATATGTGCCCAGTCTTTATTACTGCCCTTATATATGTGCCCAGTCTTTATTACTGCCCTTATATATGTGCCCAGTCTTTATTACTGCCCTTATATATGTGCCCAGTCTTTATTACTGCCCTTATATATGTGCCCAGTCTTTATTACTGCCCTTATATATGTGCCCAGTCTTTATTACTGCCCTTATATATGTGCCCAGTCTTTATTACTGCCCTTATATATGTGCCCAGTCTTTATTACTGCCCTTATATATGTGCCCAGTCTTTATTACTGCCCTTATATATGTGCCCAGTCTTTATTACTGCCCTTATATATGTGCCCAGTCTTTATTACTGCCCTTATATATGTGCCCAGTCTTTATTACTGCCCTTATATATGTGCCCAGCCTTTATTACTGCCCTTATATATGTGCCCAGTCTTTATTGCCTCTTGTATGTGCCCAGCCTTTATTACTGCCCTTATATATGTGCCCAGTCTTTATTACTGCCCTTATATATGTGCCCAGTCTTTATTACTGCCCTTATATATGTGCCCAGTCTTTATTACTGCCCTTATATATGTGCCCAGTCTTTATTACTGCCCTTATATATGTGCCCAGTCTTTATTACTGCCCTTATATATGTGCCCAGTCTTTATTACTGCCCTTATATATGTGCCCAGTCTTTATTACTGCCCTTATATATGTGCCCAGTCTTTATTACTGCCCTTATATATGTGCCCAGTTTTTATTATTGCCATTATATATGTGCCCAGCCTTAATTACTGCCCTTATATATGTGCCCAGCCTTTATTACTGCCCTTATATATGTGCCCAGTCTTTATTGCTTCTTGTATGTGCCCAGCCTTTATTACTGCCCCTTGTATGTGCCCAGCCTTTATTACTGCCCTTATATATGTGCCCATCCTTTATTAATGCCCACATACTATAACCGCGCATTACCCCCACCCCACATACTATAACCGCGCATTACCTTCACCCCACATACAATAACCGCACATTACCCCCACCCCACATACTATAACCGTGCATTACCTCCACCCCACATACTATAATCACGTATTACCTCCACCCCACATACTATAACCGCGCATTACCCCCACCTACTATACTATAAACGCGCATTACCTCCACCCCATTCACATAATATAATCAAACGTTACCCCTCACATATTTTAACCCACAATAAGCTTTTATAAGTGTCTTACCTATTTGCTGTCTTCCCATCTCTTCTTCCAGCGCATTACATTTCCCCACCCCACATACTATAAACACGCATTACCCTCCCCCACACACACATACTATAAACGCGCATTACCTCCACCCCATTCACATAATATAATCAAACGTTACCCCTCACATATTTTAACCCACAATAAGCTTTTATAAGTGTCTTACCTATTTGCTGTCTTCCCATCTCTTCTTCCAGCGTGACGCATTACATTTGTAATGTAACTCTATAAATAGTATTATTCCTGAACATTGTATAGTCCGGGAGGGAGCTGCAGGAGATGGCTGAAAGAGCCGCATGCGGGTTGCCAACCCCTGGTCTAGACCAACACTATGTATATATGCATATATATCTTCTGACCGGGACATTTACAAAAGGGTATTACGACTGGGCCCAGGTACATGGATGCTTAGATAATGAGTAATATTATTTTGTATGTCTTTGATGTTAAATTGATTCAACAATAGTCTTGTTGAGGTTAGATTAGGGTACTTAGCCAGGTGCTAAGTAGCACGCAAGAGGACGCCAGTTGTAGTGTTTCCACATAGTCTAGTCATTTGAAAGGATAGGATACTGAAAAAGTGAAACTGCAGTTTATCTACATAAACTGTTGAATGTATGCATTATTCTTGTACTTACTTAATAAATTACCTTATTCCCTATTTAAGTGGCCGTGTCAACCTGAACCCTCTTACCTCTCCGATTACCCCCAGAAGAACCTGCAGAGAGATCAGAGACCATACTAGAAAGAAATAAAAAATCACAGCGCTTTACCAGAAGAAACACTTGAGATAAAAACAGCAGCCAATAGTGAAGAAGTGGTGGCCCACTGCAAACTAGCAAATAGGTACAAACAGGGGGAACACTAGGCACTTGTAATTACCAAAAACAAAAACTAAAAAAACTACGATGTCCACAGTATCTATATGTCAAACAATAAAAATTTAATATCACAATTCTAATGACAAATACATCCGGCTGCAGACTCTGGCTCCACGCTCCTCCTCCTCCCCAGATGCCTTATCAGCTGTCGGCCTGCAAAGGAACACGCTCTCCAGGTTTAGCGTGCGGGCTGTTGTAATCACCCCTAGGCACAATATGATAGTTTCAAAAAGTGCCGTAGTGCGGAAGAATAATTCAAAAAGTGCTCAGGTGCTTCCAGCAATCGATTCCTCAGTCTCCTCACAATAGGTAACGCCCTGACGTGTTTCGTCGTCCTTACTACTTCATCAGAGGGAGATTAGAGACCATCACTGGTTGGTCAGAAGGTTAGAACATCTGTATTCCGACTGGGTTAGTACCAACACACCCACATCCCCTCACACAAGCTAGCCGGGTATTACAATAGTATAATTTACACATGCACAAGATGGCTTCATAAACATGTAAACTGTAAAATATCTCACCACTGAACAACATTTTTTAGTTTTATCTTTCCAGGTGCCCTAGTTTGTGAAAGCAATCACAGTGACAGGATACTTAGACAATTTTAGGAGACCCTGTGTACTGTAACTCAGTCTGCAAAACAAGGTTATTAAACAGACATAATCTTAATGCAATTCAATTTTTCACCTTTCCTTTTCCCCTGACACCTTTAGCACACTGCACCACATAACATCAGTCATTGCATAAAAGAGAATGATTATGTACAATAAAAATGTATTTATAGATCAAATGATAAAGACAATAATGAAATACAGTAGCTACTATCATATTCAAATATATATTTACATATGACATTTATAAAAAATAATATGCATTTTATTCAGGTGTACACTAAAATTCATGATGTAATTAAAGGGGGTATTATACTGTATAATTCTAGTATAGCAATTGTTTATATGATATTTATAGTTTATATTTTCCATTTTTACAGTCTGGGAACAGTTATCTGTCTTTTGATATTTATAATTAAATTATTAGTTTAATTTTCACAATGATTAGAAATTGGGAGAATAGCTTTGCCGTATTCTATGGTTTAAATCCATCTACCTCTCAGTCCTCTGTTCCCAAGGATACAACCAGCCACTCATGCATGTGTTCAGTGCGAGTCCTGGTCTGATGCATCACAGTAACATATGGGTAGACAAAGGTGTTGCAGTGATGTATTGGAGTCATGAATCTTCCAAACGAGGCACCGTGATGAGGCACTGCTGGAATGATAGACCCATCCAGAGATATCTGCAGACACTAAATTCCAGCACAACCTGATACAAAGCAGCAGAGGGAGCAAAATAATTCTTGAAGGGAAAAAATGCATTTACAGCTGCTTCTAAGAGTATCCACTCTTCCCAACTTTAAAAAGCAGACAATACTTTTTACCTTTTAAAGAAAAATGAAAGTTTAGTACACTAAACTAAGGACAACAAACAAGAAAAATAGTTTAAAATGTTTTCCTTTATCAATAAGGAAAACTTGTCTAAAGGACATTATAATTTAGGACCTGATTCACAGGTCTGAAGGAGATAAGGACATGTGTATCTACACCAAACTTAAAGCTCCCTCCAACGCCATCTCCTCCTTATTTTACGAACCTAGAGCACTTAAGAGTGCCCTAGGGCTTCCTTAACGTCCCGTGAATTTTTTCCTTCTCAAGAAGGAAAATACGCACAGACTTCCCCTACCCCGCCCTCTCCGCCTCCTTTGCATACCTTCCCCAACCCACTCTTCTTAAGAACCCCCAGAAGTTGCCATGGCCTCTTTAAAGACCTCACATAGTCAATCTATGTACCTAAGTGGTACGTGAATTGCGTAATTAACCTACCCTTTCTAAATGCAGACGCCACAAAAACGCTCATTCACTCTCTTGTTATCTCCCGTCCGGACTACTGCAACATTCTCCTCTGTGGCCTCCCTCTGGTCTGTCTTGCACCCCTACAATCTATACTAAATGCTGCAGCCAGGCTCTTCTTCCTCTCCCAACACACTGCATCCACCTCTCTTCTTTGTCAATCTCTACACTGGCTTCCTGCCCCTTTCAGAATTTTCTTCAAGCTCCTCACCACAACCTACATCTAATCCCTAACTCCATTTGCTAAAATGCAGCCCCAAACTTTGAAGAAACCTCCATCATGCTTCACTGTTGACAATAGCCCTGGCTGTTTCCCCCTGATGGTGGTACTGTTGGCAGAGCACTCCAGCCATCCATCAATCAGTTTGATGAGACCGTTCATTCTCTCCTCCTCTACCGCTCCCTACCTCTCCTCCCTTATCTCCATCCACACCCCTTCCCATCCACTCTGCTCTGCTGGTGACCTTCCCCATACTCCAACCTTATTACTTACTACTTCTCCCAGGCCGCCGCTCTCCACTGGAACAACCTACAACTTCCTATCAGGAAAAAGTTAAGGTAGGGTTTGGAAAGCGTATCTTAATAAAATACGTCCGTGCAAGGGGTGTGCCGAGGGGAGTGTAATGAATTTACGCGCACGAAAATACTCTCCGCGAATAAACGTACGGAAAACGTAGTTCTGGATCTACCCCAATGTCATTAAGAACTATCTTCAGCATAAAGAAGAACAAGGAGTCCTGGAAGATAATATGGCCCCCACAGAGTGCTGATCTCAATATTATTGAGTATGTCTGGGCTTACATGAAGAGACAGAAGGATATGAGCAAGCCTACATCTACAGATGATCTGTGTTTAGTTCTCCAAGATATTTGGAACAACTTCCCTGCTGAGTTCCTTCAAAAACTGTGTGCAAGTGTACCTAGAAAAACTGATGCTGTTTTGAAGGCAAAGGGCCTGATCCAGAGCTACGACGGTGCCGTCCAACGGGCGAATGCGTACGTTCGCCCGTGCGTATAAACATACACGCCCCTAACACTCCCATTGTAAAGTACCTGCTTACGGCGGCTATACCCTACACTAGGTACTCCCGTCGGCCGTACGAATTTTCGCACATATTACGCAAAGCGTAGGGGCTTAGCACGCCCATACTGTACAATTTAAATGGCTATCCCCGCCTCCGTGTAGTAAAACGAGCGCCCAGGCGACCGTCGTACTGAACGCACGCCCCTCGAGCGAACATTTCGCTCACAATACGACCGCTATACGCTCATGTCGTCCAGCCGACCGGAAGCTGTCATACTGGGCATGCGCAGTGCGAATTTTCGTACGAAAATACGCAAAAAACGGTCGTACGCTCGCTCGAAATCGGCCAATTTCGTAGCTCTGGATCAGGCCCAATGTCTATAATTATCTTACAGTATATCTAATTTATCAATATAGTGCAGTAAAATGATGCAAAGCAGTAACTGTTTACAAATATTAGTTGAATAAATTTCCCCTTTAAGAATTCCAGAAGCCTTTATTACAGTCTTTTTTTTTCCACGCACGATGCAGTAATGCCCATTGATTAGAAACAAGGAATCGGATCTATTGGCAGGCGCATCATTCAGAATAACATTTCTGAAGCATGTTACACATCAGTGAGAGCTATAAATACAGATTGTGCTAACAAAGAAAAGAACTTCCAGATAATTTGATCTTCAATTTGTTTTTCTAAAAATGGCAGGCGGACAAATCTTAACTATAGGGGCCCATTGTGAAGCACTGTCAGGCAGAAAATAGAAGACCATAATTGTGTCAAGGCGCCAACTGAAAGAGTTTGCAGCTTTTTAAAGTTGT
>WWET01000782.1:36329-54112 GCA_011038615.1 Limnodynastes dumerilii | reverse complement strand
TAAGATTTTTACGAACCAATATGGAAACACCCCTAGAATAATTAGTATAGGTAGCATGATATGCCCATCCCACCCACGGACGCTTAAGCGCCAATACTTTACTTCCCACCAAATGTGTCTCTACCAGACAAATTATATCAGAGTGACTTTTTTTTATCTTGTTGAGTACCAATGAACGCTTAATTTTATCATTTAATCCCCGAGTATTCCACATCAGGAAAGTAACATCTTTATTACCTGTCAACATCATAGCAACAAATACACATTATGTTCTGAAAGCAAGAAGAGGGTAGCGTCTCTCTCCCCCATAGCAGCACCTGAACAAATTATTCCCGCTAGCATATCAAGACATATTGAACATTTTAGACGAAAATGAGTACCATCTAACTCTATACCCCAACACCCGAACCCACCCTGTATACCCACCATATTCAATGGGATACCTAAAGCCCTAAACCAATATCCCAACTCACCCTTTACCTAACTAATGACTACTCTATCCTAAGAGGGAAGCTGATCACTCCCGCAACAGAGGGAACCTGGCTCTAGGATAAAATTTCAACTCGGCGAGCCACTTCCCACAGGAGAACATAGCATACCTAGGACACAAAATACTATTAAACAGTAATAATAAATATTTCAGCGTCCCAAGCAATTGCAAAGTTCACCAGTAAGAAAGTACACAGAGGATACTTATAAGTCCGGCCGGGCTCTACGGCTAGCGCGCCTGTCCAGCCACTCCATGGTGTCATGCGGTGTTTGGAAGAACATTGTAGATCCATCAGCCACCACTCTAAGCTTAGAAGGGTATAACATTGCGTATGGCAACTACAATTCTCGAAGACTTTTCTTAACCATGGTGAATTGAGCTCTGGATTTCTGGATTTCGATAGCAAAGTCCGGGAATACAGAAACAGGCTGGTTATCCAGTTTCAGCTGACCTTTGGTACGAATCAGACGTAATACCACATCTCTATCCCGAAAGTGAAGAAACTTGGCTATGAATGTACGCGCCGGTGCCCCAGGAACCGGGGCCTGAGACGGGATCCGATGAGCGCGCTCCACTGCGAACTGCGCGGAAAAGGATTCTCGTCCAAAGACCTCAACCAGCCAATCTTCAAGGAACTTAACAGGATCAGACAGCTTCTGCTTGCATTGAGTGATCTCCACTGTAAGGAAGGCAATTTGCTCCGGAACCGGTGCCACGATGTCATCTAGAGTAGAGACACGTCGTTCAGTCTCGGCAACCCTTTCACGTGTCTTCTGCAGATCGTGCCTAAATAGCGAGATGTCTACCTGTACTTCTCCGATTTTGCTTATGAGAGCCTTTACAGAAGCAGCAATTGCTTGGAGAACTTGTTGAAACAAGGATGCCTCTGAATCAGGAGGCGGGTCCAGAGATTGAGGCATTTCAGGTTACGGAGGCTCAGGCGGACTGGGGGGAGAGTTACTGGAAGACTGTCGAGCATAACGTTCCAAGCGGGCCGCCGCCACTGCCGCCTTGTCTGACCGACCCATTGGAGATTATTACGTTGTAGAAAGAGACAGAGAGGTCACCAATGATAAACAAACCAACAGATCAGGTAAAACTGAGCTCCAAAGTGCAGGATTATTAGGTGTGCAGACCACAGCTTCAGGCTAATAAAGGTTTAGTCCCGCAGTTATAAATTCAACAAGTGGAGATGGCACTAATGAGCAACAGTATGACAGAGGATACGTGTCTTTGATAATACAGAATCCACCGGTAGTAGACAAGTGCGCCACACTGAATTTAACAGGAAGAAGTCTGATAGATGGTTATATTGCTCTTTTTCAATCAAACAGACATTCTCCCCACAGTAATATCAAAAGAACAGACAGTTCAAGTAGTGATAATACAGATTCCAGTGAGGTAGGTAGAGGAGAAATGACACTATTTGTGCTGTATGCCAGTACAGGTATGCTCCTGTGCTATGATAATGCAGGGTCCACTGAGGATAGTGTATGACTTACTTGAGGGTGCAGATAGAAAGTGGTCAGAGAGTGGTCACCCCTCCAATGATAATGCAGAATCCACTGTTGCTTGGGGTATGGAGACCCCCTGGAATACCACAGCACCAATTAATGGTCAGCAGAGCCCTTCTAGCTGCAGCTCAATCTCAGAGAGGAAAGCGCAGGAGAGTCACAGTAAGATGGCGCCTAGGAGGAGGGGAAGGTTTTCTCGCCAAAAATATGGCGCCGTCCCGGCACACAGATGAAGAGGAGCAGGAGGTTCACTGCACACCAGCAGCCCAGCAGGACTCAGAGAGGAGAGGAGAGGTTCAACAGCACACCACCCAAGAAGGAAGACCCAGGTTTCCAGACACAGGCCCCGGCAGCATGCACTACGTTAGAAGCCCGCAGAGTAACCAAAGATGGCGCCGCAGAGGAGGAGAGGATGTACGCACCAGAGAGGTCCTGCAATGTGAGACCGCGCCACGGAATGCGGACGGCAGCGGCACACTCACCACTCGCCAGAGTCCAGAAGGAGGCGGGAGAGGAGCAGACTGCACGGAAGCCAGGAGTCCAGACCGCCGACACAGGCCACCACAGAGCCCAGCATCCGGAGGAGAAGGAGCCTGCAGCGGCGCACGGTAAAGCCAGGGGGATCCAGAAAGCAGCACAGACACCGGAGCCCAAACGGAACCCAGAGGTGAGTTTTTGGGCAGCCAGGGAGCCAGGAACACAGCAACAGGATAAATGCAGGATATTACATGCAGGAGCTAAGGCACGATGCTGCCTACTCCATTCTCATCTAGGCCACGCCCCCCTCATCTACAGCTTTAACAAAGTATCTATTTTTAGCATTATACTAAAGAAAGTAGCTATTTGCAACAATTGCAACAAATTGATAAACAAGGGTCAGAATTACCATGACTCAAAGAACCACAGAGCCAGGCATGGTTCAAATAAACCTAACATTAGGAGACACACTCTCCTTTTCTGAAGTGGAAACTGAGGCAATCCTTTTTGCACAAGAACCTTTGGACAACTTTATCCCTGTGGAATCTAATGACCTCTTTTGGGAATGGCTAAAACTAAAAAAACGCCACATGGAATACAAAATGCACGGGATAACTCTATCAAATAATTTTAAGGACATATTAATCCCTAGGGGATTCTGTATTGCCAATATACCTATGATTAGACGCTTCAATCTTGAATTTTGTAAAAGGTGGGTGGCAATCCTCAATAAAGAATCTTTCGACCTCATGCTCCTCGTTATAGAAGCAGGTAAAGAAGTAAAAAAAAGATGCAAGATAAATAAGAGGTCTTTGAAGGACAACACAAAGAGCTCTTGGAACAAGATACTACACAAAATTGGCCACAAAAATTACAGCAGCAAATGAATAAATTTAGAGCGGACCTTGCAAAATTAAAAAGAGAAAAACTAACAAAAGTCCAGAATGACTTCACTGAAAATCGAGTACATAAATGGTTATCGGGAACAGAAACTTGCCTCATGAGATGCAGGCCATTTAGATTCAGAGCCAATTTGAACAGATACAGATATTGACTGTCCTTCCAGCTCCTAAAGGGTTTTTTTTAGACAAACCACGTACAGGAGCAAAACAAGGTTTACCTGGACAAAACGCACCAGGCACATCAAGCGAGGGGAAAATGTGAATGGATTCTTTAAGTTAGTGCTGTGAACACAATAAACCCGTTTGAAAAGGATGATAATAAAAGGGAAATTATATATGGTATGATGGTAAATAGTAAGCAGAAAAGAGAAAAGAACAAGGAATTGGAGAATTTAGTATACAACCTTTCCTCACACAAACTGACACAAGCAGAATTGGAAGTATTAAACAAAGGCTTCACATTCATACCTACAAATACCTTTGATGAATTCCAATGAAAAAAAGGATCAACATCGCTTAGGAAGAACCTTGAGACTTAAGGAACACTTCGATCAACAACCTGAAAAAGAGGCAAGCACTAACAACCCGTATAAAAAATTCAGACCTACCTCTACTTATGACCCACAAAGTACCAATTCATCTATAAAAACTTTTCTAAGACTAATGGATGATAGTGCACAAAAAGCGGCCTAACAGATTTCACACATCAGACCGAATCTAACAAAATAGCAGAGAAAATCCCCACATGACTTGAAAAATAATAACCAACTCATCATCAGAACAGCTGACAAAGGAGGTGAAATTGTCCTACAGGACAAAAAAAGATTACTACTCAAACATACAGAGGCAACTCAATGACAAGGAAGTATATGAACTACTTACACAGGACCCAACTTCAGTAATTCAGAAAAAATCTATGAGATCCTTATAAAAGCAGTTACCCAACAGATTATTCCACAACATGTACATGATGCATTAAAAGTCCCATTTCTTAAAATTCCAATCATCTATAGTGCCCAAGATCCATAAAAGTATCAACAACCCTCCAGGTCGTCCGATAATCTCTGCCCGTGACTTACTCTTACAGCCAATCTCCAAATTTTTAGACCATTTCCTCCAGTCAACAACAAACGACCTTTCTGAAAGATACTACCCATTTACTACTTCTACTAGCTGAAGTAAAGGACATTTCTAATAATACTGTAATGCGTACATTGGACGTGACAAGCCTTTGCACAAGCATACCACATCAGAGAGGCATACAAGCATTGGAAAATCTAATCGATAACTCTCCTGAATACCAGGGTCCACCCAAAGGATTAATACTGGAACTTTTAGAACTCAACAAAAAAATGCAACATGCAACAACAAGGATGCGCTGTGGACTCTCGCGTAGCGCCAACATATGCAAATTCATTCATGGTAGAAGTGGAATCCAGATTGTTTACCAACAACACAGCCTGTGCCAATAAAATCAAATTCTATAAATGCTTTATTGACAACATTATCTTGTTAATTACAGGGGATTTTTTTTGTATTTGTGTAATTATATATATATATATATACCCTAGCTTCAAATTATAATAATATGGGATACTTTTCTATCATTCTGGTAATCTTGTTTTACATGTATGCTAGCTTCTAATTTCTATACAGTGTCTGTTATGTACAGAAGGAGTGTGGGTCCCTTTTGTGAACGGCCCTATTTTGATAGGACCGTTCGCTCCCAGCCAGTTCCAATTGGGCTGGGATATTGATTGCTTATGCCTTGAACACTCCCACTCCCACTCCCTAACCCTAAGTGTCCCCCACACAGCCTAACTCTAAGTCTCCAAGCAGCCTTCCCTAAGCTTGATCACAACTGTAGTTGAGTCACTATAATTGGTGGTGGGGTATATTAATGTGTTACACTTTTTATGATGGCTTGGCCCAGATGAAAGTCCACATCAGGACTGAAACGTTTGATTGAAATAAAGGAGTTTAATCTCTTTTCACAAGACCTGGAGTGTCGATATTATTTGTCTGATGTTTATTTATATATACATATACACAGTGAACCAGCACTCAGAGACAAAATAAACAAGCAAAAACTTAAACAAGCAAAAATAAACAAGCAAAAACTTCTGCTGGTTCTTCTACTGACATTAAGTGTGAAAAGTTAAAATCTTTATACATTTGATTATTTAGTATTGTATTATGATATAAAAGTTACACAATATATACCATTTTCTATTACCTTTCTTTTTTCAGACGTTTCTTTTCCTTTCCTACATTTTGCAAATGGTAGTTGGTTGTTTATGGAGGATGCGGAGGTTCCTCTAGGCATGACTGGGAGAGAGGCTACACTATGCTGATGCCAAAGGTCATGTCAGTATAGGGCAACGTCTCTCCTGTTATTACCCAGTAAGCCAGTGTATGATGGAGAGCTGCAGACAGAGAGGCTGATATGTCAGCGAAGCACAGCCTTTCTCCCTGCAGCTTCCGGTGCAAACCAACCCTGGTCTTGTGGCAGCCCTGTGAAACTTTGAGAACTGCTGGTATAGTGTCTTGACTACTAACAGCAGATTATTACAACATATTCATAAAGTGCTTTTTCAGAAATATGTACAACTAACTAAGTAAATTTGGCATGTCTTTCTGTTCCAAAGTTAAATTTTATATAAAAATAATAATAAAACTATAAATAGAGTATACCGTAAATAACTCTCACAAATGTTATATTTGTCTTACAACTTGAAATATGCTTTAGAGTGGTGCTTGCATCTCTAATTGTGCCTTTAAGCAATATCCATACTGTAAGTCTCTGATATTTTATCCCCCACACTGACACAGATCTGTTTAAGGCCTGCAAGGAGAGAAATCCTCTCAGCTCCCAGCATGTTCCACTAACGAGCCAATGGCAAAATCAATATGCTCAGTGCCAGCAAAGTCACGACAACCTTTGAAGCTATCAGACAAATCCATCCCAATCTGTGACATCTTCATTTCCAAACACCAGTGTATTCCAATTCCAGTCCCTGTCACAGGAATGACACCTCACACAGATAACTAACTCTTTAAGTGCTGGAGTCACCTTACATTAACTCTGAAGGTGGAAACTCAGTACTATAGCAGTATACTAGTAATATATAAACTATTACATCCACAATATCCTTTAAAAAAGTATCTGCTTTACTTTAATCATGAGATTAAGTGCCTAGTATAAATTATCACAGGTGTTGAAACTCCCAGATAGTGGAAATATTTTTATCCGCTACAGTCAGTGCTGTATTACCCAACTGTGTTAATTATACAGGGAGAGCATAAGTTGTCTTAAAATTACAGAAGTCTTATAAGTCTTCTGTGTTTTCTGCTATCATTATAAGTTACACAAGGGTTAATAATACTTTGTATTACTTAGACACAGTGTGCATTCTTGTATGACATGATATGTGTTGTTCATTATTGATTGAATCCTAGGGTCAGATCCAGACCTACGTTTGCTTGCGTTTTTACGGCGGTCGTAAGCGTAAAAATCGCCATTTGTACTTACTGCGCATGCACGGGGCTGCTGTTATGCTCATGTTACGGTCTGAGAAACTGAGCGTATGGGCCTTGAGTGATCCAGCTTCGTTACTACGCTTGAGGGGGCGTGCCTGCTATACGAAAGCCGTAAATACGCACCGAGGGTGGGGTGAGTCATTTAAATTGTACAGTATGGGCGTGCTAAGCGTCGTAACTACGCAAGGAGCTTTACGATGGCCGCGGCTACACGTGGAAAAGTTAAGGTAGGGTTTTCTCAGCGTAAGACGGCAAAAGTAAGTACGAACAGGGGGAGTGCCTAGGGGAGTGCATCAGAGGTACGCTGGCGTAAATACGCTACGCAGACGAGCGTTTCATGAGCGTAGGTCCGGATCAGGCCCCTTGCTACAATGTATGGTACATGGAATAAAAGATAACTTCTGATGAATATAGATAATGAAAATTTTAAATGAGAATAATTGAAATTTAATGTCAGAAATTACTTCTGGTGTCTGAATCCAATATCATTTGGTATTAGAAAACATCTGTAAAAGAAACTATTGTATCTAATGTAAATATATTGTTAAATGAACTGCTGTGTGATTTAATATTCTACCTTTGGCCAAATCAGGGTTTATTAGCTGCTATAAATACAAAAGTATAGGTAGATGTTAAGAATAACTATGCTACATACACCAAAAATGCTGTTTTACTTTGTTCTACTGCCAGAGTATGAGATGTAGTTTTTGCTGACAGTGGGCATATAAAAGCACTCCTTCCCTCCCTTCTACTCTTTCTCACAGCTCAGTGTCCATTCTGTTGTAATTGGCTCCCGAATTATTTATGACATTAATTGCTGTATTATCGACTGTCTGTCAACTGCCCTGCCAGTCAGTTCATCGTTCTGAGCTCACAGTGCAGGGTGCAGCCTCCGTCAGAGTGACAAGCTAATTAGACCCGTCACCTGCCTCTGTGACAAATGCTGCTCCCTTTGAACAGTTCCCTGAAATAATCTTCTATTTTCTGCCCCCCCATCTCCTCCAACCCCCACATTTTTACTTCTACACTATTGCCAAGACAGTTGTAAAGAGCAGCAACTATGTATGTCAGTTTAACTCCAAAGTAAGATGTGTGGTATAAAATACTGTAACCTGTAGATGGAAAAATCCTAGGATGAAATTGCACATTAATATAAGCTAGGACTGTAATATTATTGGGTTACATATGACAAAAAATGACCTATGCTTTCATTCGCATGTATTTTTGCACCCCCAAAAAAACACTGTAACAAAAAATAAAGGTATTTCTTAGCACCTTGTTTCTGCTCCTGTATCCGCCTGCTTCCTCTTCTGCTCTGTCCATGTTCTCTCTTCCACAGGACAGGCTTTAGCCTTTATGTACTATCCAGACTCACATACTGTCAAAATTTTATGTGGGGACATTGTGGAAATCTTAAGGCAGAGGTCACCTGGAAGAAATCCCATATGGATTTCTGGATGTGGCAGGGTTATGGTCTCAGACACACTACCAAAAGGCCTGTATCTGGTCCAGTAAAAGTAATAATAATTTACTGTAGTGTATCTCCCACAGTAGAAATGCAGTTCCAGAAATGTTTTGTGCAAATGTTCCCATAAGCTACCCATGGTTGATGCCCGCGTTTAGGGTACCCCTAAACTTCGCCTAGAAGTAAATTGACACGACACAGAATTAGGGAATAAATTATAGTATGGTTTATTATTTGGGATAAGAAGGGTTATTTATTTATTGAAGGGCCAAGTATTAATTAATGGAATAAATTTGATGGGGCTAAACAGCAAATAGCAAGCACAAAGTAACAACAAAATCATCAACCAGATTCTCTCCAACACCTCAGTGCTCCACCCGCATAGTAACTGGACAATGGCTAAGGTTGCCCTCCCCGAGGACACCTCAGTGACCACTAAGCTAAACAGCCTTCCACAAAACAGTTACCATTTGGGCATCACTTCGGCGCCGAATAACACAACAACAAACGCTTGCTAATGCACCCGCTAAAACTAGACACTAATGCACCCGCTAAAACTAGACACTAATTACATATTAAATTAAAGGGAATTTTCAAATGAAGAAAAGGAAGACTTCCCCCTAGTGAAGTCCCCTTTTGTAGACTGCTAAGGAGGAGGGGGCTCCTTCCAGCAGTTCATGTTGCAGGTTAGGCTGAGCCCCCACGCTGCACAACCAGGGAGTTTAATCTCCCTTAAGCCTAATTGGCTTTCGCTCCTAATTTTATGTGCATGGTACTTGCACAGGTGAAAATCTGCGATAGTATAGAAACATGCATGTCTTTATACAAGCTGGGTGGGTTGAATAAAAACAGGGTATGCAAACCTCTACACTTCAAATTATGTTTGTCATAGTAGATACCTGCCAATATTGTCCCAGAGATAGTTGAAAGGAGTATGCCATGTTTCTCAGGGGTGTGCTAAATGTGCCAAGATCTTTTGAAGTGCTATGACTTTCCACAACGTTCCCATAAAACACAATGACAGGATAAGGATAAGGGTGATGTTCAGGTGTTTTCTCCTTGCTGTGTCATGTGTAGATGCTGTACCTCAATCTTTATATTTTCCAGTTACTTCTCCCCTTACATGCTATAGATTAAATTTACATGTTTTCTGGACCACAGCTCCAATACAAACAATGCTGTGAGACCAGATTATACAGACCAGATTCTGGCTTCTGCTGCAGTTCTGATGCCAGATACCCACTGCATCCTAACCTTTGTATGGTATGGAGTTAGCAGAGCAGGGTGCTTCCTTAGCACTTGAAGGCTTAATCCGGCCCTTACTGTAAAATTTAAATCCTTCATCGTTCCCACCTTATGTAATCACTGTATGCAACCTGATCAACCCTGATCATCAGGCCAAGCTCCTGACATCACTGTGCCATCCTAATATGATTGGTGCAGTGTCAGTCAGATGGTTTATGCATTTAACCCAATCAAATTGTTGGTAAAGTGCATTTATGGACTGTTTTGTGGGTATGCAAACAAATTTTTCCAGCATGCACAATAATAAGCAGAATAATAAGCAGCCTATTTTTAACAGCGTGGACTGATAATTGTGTAGGGTGTACCTAACATTCTATAAGGCAGCTTCAGGCATTTCTGAGCTTTCGGGCATATTACCCCTCTCTTTGGGCTAACTCCTGGGTTGTGATGCCAGTCCAAACAGCCAGCTTGTAAAAATAACACAGCCACTAGCTGAATCATGGCTGTATCATTACCAAGCTACTCGGCAAATAGAAAATGCTATTAGTAACGGGTGCCAATTTCGACCCATTCCAATAGCATCAGGGTGTGGTGGCCTCGGGAGGCAGGGGTTAGGGCTCAAGAAGGGAGGGTTATATTTAGGACTTAATTGTAAGGCTAGGGTTTAGCTGCAGGACATGGATGGTTAGAGTTAGGGCTCAAATAGGGGAAAGGTTAGGGTTCAACAGGGAGAGGGTTAGGGTTTTTGGGCCAGATCCTAAACTATGAACACGAGCGTTTTTACGCTAGCCGCTGACGAAGAATCTTCCATTAGTATTTATTGCGCATGCGCACGGCAGATATAACGCCATGTAACTCTGAACGTACGTACCAGCCACGTATCAACAGCCAAACTACGAACGAGGCAGCGTAACATCCATACGACACCCATAATTACGCTTCGGAGGGGGGGTGAGATATTTAAATCGTACAGTATGGGCGTGCTTAGGCACTTATGTACTGTACGTGTATCCTTTACGTATGTCAGTAGTATGCTGTGTAAAGTTAACGTAGGGTATGGCAAGCGTAAAACGGCCAACGTACGTACAAGAGAGGGGAGTGCCTAGAGAATTTAGACAGCCGACAATCAACACGCAACTGCTGCAAGATGGTCTGTTGCAAACCGGCAAACTACACCCTAACTGCTCTGTTATATGTGCTCCACTGTGGATTAATCCTTCTGCCTGTCTAGGCTTTCATTTATACTGTATTTAAAGAAAACAAGACTAAGAAAAGGTAAAGGCTGAATAAATAAGTAAGTAATTTTGGAAATCAGAGATTTAAAAGACTGAAAGACTGTTTGCTAATGTCCTAAAACTTGATTACTAATGAACTTATTAGGTTTTCTTTAAATGTGAAAACATTAAACAGTTTTGGATATTAAGGTGAAAGGTGAAGGGACTGATTTTCTATTCATTTTCTACTCTTAATTATTACATTACTCAGGATGCAAAAGCTTTGCTGATATCTCTTTAAGGAGTCATCATTAGGGAGTAAATATCCCGGTGGGTTTTCTCTTGCCTGACCTCTCTGGATTATTTTCAGTGTAACATTTAAGGAATAGCTGCAGTTCATATCCCCAACCAACAAGAAAAAGCAGCTTTTAAATGTCAGGCGATGGTATGGGAGGCAGATCTTCATGTTAGCTACTTTCTAATTAATCAAAATAACATCTCTTTTAGTCATTAGACAGGGAAATCAATAGAGTCAGCTTCTTGGAGGCAGTCAGGGACACATGAAAACACCTTATATTGACAGATCTTTAGAGTGGTTAACCATTTAAAAGACAGTCGTTGGCTTTATTACATCAGTCAGCAGTACATGGACAAACAAAAGGTCCTGTACTGTTTCCTGCTGGGTGATCTATTGAGGAGACCATTTATTCTACAGTATAGAACGCCAAATTGGCAGTATACTCATTTGGGCTGCTATATAAAATACTCTTGCAGCTGTTAGGGTGGTGTCAAACACAATAGCTAAATAAAAATCCTTATAGCACTGAAGAGACTTCATGTAAACACAGAAAAGTAAAGGAAATGGTCATCTCCCGTCACATACTAGTAGCGGTTGATTTCAAGATGCCGCTTGGAACATTATTAGTGTATGATATTCTCCATTCAATGTAAATTAATTACACCAGCCTATAGAACAAGCATGTCAAACTCAAAACCCAAATTGGGCCAAATAATCAAAGTAGAAGATTGTGTGGGTGGCAAGAAAAAAAAGTGTCATCCAGCCTCCCCAGTATTCCCCATCCATATCTTTCCAGCGTACACAGTGTTCCCTATTATGTGTCTCCAGAGCCCAGTATTCCCATTCATATGTCTCCAGCTCCCAGTGTTTTTCCTATCATGTGTCTCCAGCTCCCAATAATTCCCTATTCATATGTCTCCAGCTCCCCGTAATTCCCTATTCACATGTCTCCAGCTCTCAGTAATTCCCCATTCATATGTCTCCAGCTTCCAATAATTCCCTATTCATATGTCTCCAGCTCCCAGTAATTCCCCATTCATATGTCTCCAGCTCCCAGTAATTCTCCATTCATATGTCTCCAGCTTCCAGTAATTCACTATTCATATGTCTCCAGCTCCCAGTAATTCCCTATTCATATGTCTCTAGCTCCCAATAATTTCCTATTCATATGTCTCCAGCTCCCAGTGACTCCCCATTCATATGTCTCCAGCTCCCAGTAATTCCCCATTCATATGTCTCCAGCTGCAGTAATTTCCATTCATATGTCTCCAGCTCCCAGTAATTCCCTATTCATATGTCTCCTGCTCCCAGTAATTCCCTATTCATATGTCTCCAGCTCCCAGTAATTTCCCATTCATATGTCTCCAGCTCCCAGTAATTCCCTATTCATATGTCTCCAGCTTCCAGTAATTCCCTTTTCATATGTCTCCAGCTCCCAGTAATTCCCTATTAACATTTATCCAGCTCCCAGTAATTCCCTATTCATATGTCTCCAGCTCCCAGTAATTCCCTATTCATATGTCTCCTGCTCCCAGTAATTTCCCATTCATATGTCTCCAAGTCCCAGTAATTTCCCATTCAGTAAAAGAACCAAAGCCATAGGCTGCAGGGACATAAATGGCAGGCAGTGCTCCACCAGACATCGGAAGGACATGGTTAATAGTTATGTTGTTTAGTTGTTTTGAGTAGTATTGTTAGGTATTGGATGGAGGGTTAGAGGGGTGGGGGTGGGCTAAAAAGAGGTTACTTAATGGCTAGTGGACAGGATGAGCAGTCTCTTTATTGCAGAATCTCCTTCCCTCCCTCCCTCAGAGTTTTGGTATTTTTATGTTAAATCTTTGCTTTGAATTTTTCCTTGAGGGGGTTGTAGCAGTGGTGGGTCAGCAAAAAGGGGGTGCTGGCACATGGGGAATTTGGAGGAAAAGGGAGGAACTGGTCTGTCAAAACATAAACCAGGATTGATGCAAGGACATCACACCCCCGTGGTTGAGTCCTTAGGGTCTGCCACCTTCCAGGTGCTGGGGTGCGCAGTTATGAACGGGATTGAGTATTCTCAAGACAGGTTTCGAGTGGGTGCCAAGGTCAAAAAGAGGTTGACCTATGAGGGTTTTTGAGGGGTACATGCTGAAACCCTGCCTTAGAGTTTTGTGATCGTTTGTTTAATCTTTGCTTGCATTTTTCTTTTACCAGATAGTGCATGGTTGGGCGGTAGCAGTGGGGGGTCATCAAAAAGGTGGTGTTGGCGCATGGGGGAAAAAAAAAATTTGGGAGAAAAGGGGGACAAACACATACCAGGAGTGATACAAGGAAATCATACTCTAGCGGTTGGGTCTGCCACCTTCCTCATGTAGGGGTGTGCAGTTATGGGTTTAAGTGTTCTTAGTGTTCTTATTGGAAAATCCGTTTTGAGGGGGCACCAAGGTCAAAAAGAGTTGACCTATGGGGATTTGTTAAGGGGAACAAGCTGAACTCCCCTATTTGCTATTTGGGCCACCTATTCACTCCTGGATGACAAATTAATATAGTTATCAATTCTAATTTGGCCCCAATTTAATAAATCACAGCAAACTCTCTGTGTCTTAATTTTTAAGGTGTGCCTGGCTGGCTGATGTGTGAGTGGGTACTCTGCCGTTTAGTTCCCCATTGATATGTCTCCATCCTCCACCAGGATACTTTACTTACCTTTATGTCTTCCGTCTGCTACTTACATCTGTGGTGTGCTCTCTTCTTCACTGTGACACTGGCTTGATCTAATGTCACGTCAGTGTCATTTGCTTAAAGCAATCTGGTTCCTGCTATCAGCCTCTGCAGCAGTAATAGAAGACAGCTGAAAGGGGATTTGCTATCAGCTGTGCTGTGTAATCGCGCAGGCCCTGCATTTAACCGAGTGGTCCACTGGGTCCACATAGTAATACGTGGCCGCACAAAACATGCGTTTGAGCTGTTTCAGCCTGTGGGTTGCAAGTTTGACACATCTGCTATAGAACATGGGGAGGATTATGCAGTAAAAGTTCCTGAAAGGCACGTACTGCTAAATGGAATACCCAAATTGTTATGTGTCAGCTGATAACAAATTGACTGTTAAGACTGTTGACTGTTAGTGTTGTTTTTAGAATGAAAGTCTCTAGTAGTTGAAAGAGCACATCTGACACCACCTACATGAATTAACACAGAGCAAGATATTTACCAAAAAAGAAAAAGAAAAACAAGACAATATATATTTACTTCTCAATTTCCAGAATAGCATTGTTTTATTAACGGAGTAAAAAAGGGAGACCATTGCCATGCACAATTTTCCAAGTTAGACTGTTTTCCAGCAATGATGCTACACATCCACACATCTCTTAGCTACCATTAGAGTAGTACATGTAGAGCTGCCATTAGAAAATGCTGGGCCTGGGACACAGCCGCCGGGCCACTGTCCCCTATGTGACAACACATAGTGGCAGGGCGCCTCGGACCTGCGCATTGGCTTGCTACTGAACAGCTCTGAGCAGCAAGTATCAGCGGTAGGATACTGCTGATATCTACTGCTGCTGAGCTAGGTAAGTATCGCCAGGCCCCCATCAGCTCCAGGCCTGGAACAATAGTCCTGGCTGTCCCCTTTCTGATGGCGGCCCCAAGTACATGTGACCCTGAAATACCCATCAAGTCAGCAGTACTTTAATGTAAACAACGGCTTTGTTAATTGTATATTTGCATTTTTTTTTATTTTTTTTTTACAAAAATAGTCAAATATGTTTCTTTTGTTGTGTAGTACTATGCAAGTTACAATATATAACAAGCCATGTGGCATTATTATTTAATTCCATTGTCAGTTGTTAATTGTTACAGAATTCTGCCACCAATTCTTATCACTGTAAGGGGCCTATTTACTAGTCATATTTTTTACTTGAAAAGAACTGAAAACTTTGCTGTACAAAAATAAAAGCAGGACCAGGGCTTGTTAGATGTAAAATGAATGCTGCATATCTCACAAGCACCATAAAAGTGCCACTTATGATTGACCGCCTGGAAAAATATGCTGCATTGTGTCAAGACTAAATGAATGATTTCTAATACAATACAGCATATTCCTGTAAATGCACCCTAAATAGTTATATAATACCCAATATTTATCGCATCTTTGTGCCACAGCACAGTCCCTTTCTTCCCCATCTCTCTACAGGAAAAGAGAGGGACAGCTATTGACAAAACTTACAAAACTATTTACAAATCGGTTTTCTGAGTTTTCACATTACACCATATCTTAATAACATTAGTACAAAATTATTTTACATACCTACATTCCCTGCTGGTGTTTATTCCCTCATTGTTCCTCTCATCCCTTCATTGTTGTGGCCTCTATCTGTGCCAGGGTTGCCGGCTTTTAAAAGCTTCCCTCTGGGAGATCCCAGAGGGAAGCCATAGATGCATGCAGGGGGCGGGGCTTAATCATGTCATTAAGCCCCACCCCTCGCCTATCAATTACCCTTTTCGTGGTTTCAACGATGGGGATGGGGCTAGATGCAAAATTTGCATCATCAAGTCCCTCCCTGTCCCTAGCTAGTAAACTAGTGTTGCCAGGTGGGAGGGCAGGACTTGAGGCCATGGTTTCCATGAAACCACGGGACTCAAGTCCCTTGCGTGAGATTTTCTGGCTCTCCCGGGATACCGGGAGAACTGCCTGAATTTCGTGAATCTATGATCTGTGCAGGAGTCAATGTAGGCTAGTTAAGCCTGCAAACTAACATATTTATAAATATGCTTTGGCTCAAGAAATTGTGATCTATTAAATAAATACTTATTTTAATTATGTAAGATACAATTTTAGTATCACCGCACAGCAGATTCGGCTGGTGTTTAGAAAGTTACAAATAGCATACCTATAAATATGGAAAGTGGAAAATGTAGCAGAATTAGGGTGGGACCTTTTAACGTTAATAATGAAAATGTAGAGAATCTATAAGCTCCACACAAACAGAAATGTTTACAGTATCAGGCCCATGGACAGAAAGCTATAAGACAGCAAACAATCTTGTGCGATAAAACAATGGCATTTGAATGTTCTGTCATAGACTTGCCCCAGTATCTGTTTTTGCACCAACTCTCAGTTATGCCTTGAGTCAATTTAATCCACTTGAGATCTCAAGACATAGAGGTTTTCTTCCTCTATACCAGCAACCTTTAAGTGTCAGAAATCTAAGCCTGTAATATAATTAGTACAAACATTTATCTAGTCCTTGGGAAATAATTAATAGGTTATTTTGGTTCTGATCCTGAGGGAACTTTCAGTCACAGAATTATAGCCTCTAAATGTATGAATTTCTATTTGTGCATCTCATGGCAAACTTCACAAAAAGCGCCCAATTGCTGTTCAGGCATAAAGCTCTCTTTGCATTAGCTTCCTCCACTGCTTTCTTGCCAAATGTGCAAATGCAATATATTTTCCCTATGTATTATTAATGATGTATTTATTAATGCATGAGACTACAAGCCATTTCAATACAGAACAAAATGATGCATTTTGTGCGATACAACACTCTTGCAGAATGTCAGGAAGCTTAATATAACATGAGGAGGGAAAAAGCAACCTGAAAACAAGGGTAAAACAGCTATTTTAAATTATGAATCTGTGACTTCATCCATGGATGTGTCGGACAGGCGACAACAAGTTTTATGTCTCTAGGACTGTTTCTAATCATGAAAGGGGTAGAAGTAGGTCACAGTGTGATGCAGATACAACTAGATAAGTTGTTACCTGAACTGATTACATTATAATAGAACACAAATATTTAATGCTGATTATAATGATTATAGAACTGTTACTTACTGTATGGGTATTAAAGGGTTGATGTACCGAGATTAATTCTGTGATACACTACTATGTGGTATCTTCTGATTGTCGCTTGATCTTTTTAAGCGTAACAGCAGAGCTGGATTTCAATCTCCTAGGCCCCAGGTTTTCTAACAAGCCACATTTTTTCTTGAAGGTCCCGTTGCTCTGTCAATATGCTACTGCTGTGCTCCTCTTTTCAAACAGTAGCTCTGGGTCACACAGAGCCAGGGTTACTAGCGAGATGTTGTGCACATTGTTCAGCAGATACAATAGCAAATGCAAAATTTTGAAAGGAAAGGGGGAATCCAATGCTTGTAATACATGAGGGGTATCATGGCTCTGAACATGGCACACTATATAAAGCACACATTGGATATATTGTGGTATGGAAATGGCAGGCTTATGTAGTATATTTTTTACCATTCATCGACCAATAATATATCCCACATATAATACATTTAATCAAAGAAAGGGATACCTATATTTAATACCGTACCCAAAGTCCCTGTAAACAAGTGTTACAAGTGTTGAAGGCTCTAATTCAGTTGTGCCCCATGACTATCTTAGACACCAAATAAATAGCTCAGGGGGTCGTATTGTCATAGTTACAAGTAGAGACAAGGGGCCTGATCCTGAACTACGCTGATGCGCTGTGCTTATTAAAGCACAGCGTATCGGTGTTTACTTACCCTGACACTCCCCCTGTGCGGGCGTATGGCCCCTTCCTTACGCCGGCTGAAGGCTACCCTAACTTCAGCCGGCATAAGGAAGGGGCGTATGGCCGCCTAGCCCGCCCCCCCACCAATATTAAACTACTTCC
>WWET01000782.1:14503-28119 GCA_011038615.1 Limnodynastes dumerilii | reverse complement strand
CCCGAACCCTTAAAAAATCCTGGCAACAAAAATGACCGACAATTTTAAAATACCTACACGAATAAAATACCTACACTTAAAATCCCGGCATGTTAAAAATCCTGCTAAGCAACACCCGACAATTACTAAATACTGACAACTATAATCCCGACTTCATAGAACACAGCGTCGACAGGGCATGCTGTGGATCATTTAATTGTCGTATCGCCTCTGTGCTTTGCTCCGTGCAGTGCTTTTTTGTAAGAAAAAACGTGCAGGAACTCACCCCTCATCAGCCCTTATTACATACATTTTCAGCCCTTATTACAGCCCCTTTATAATTTTTTATAATTGCACCCCTTGTAATGTCCAGCCTCCATTGTCTGTCCCTTTTCATTCCAGCTTCCATTGTCTGCCCCTTTTAATGTCCATTCTCCATTGTCTGCCCCTTGTAATGTCCAGCCGTCATTGTCTGCCCCTTGTAATGACCAGCCTCCATGTGTGCCCCTTATAATGTCCAGCCTCCATATCTGCCCCTTGTAATGTCCAGCCTCCATGTGTGCCCCTTGTAATGTCCAGCCTCCATTGTCTGCCCCTTGTAATGTCCTCTCTTACTTACCTATGATGTCCCTTCCTCCGCGACGCTCCTTGGCTCAGGTGCTCCCTCTCTCCGTCTGGTCTGCGGTCACGTGGTGTAGTACAGGTAATATAGGGCTCCTACGGGTCACTGCCATTCAAAGTAACAGGTTTGGTCCTACAGGGCTCCCGTAAGAGACCTATATTACCTTGTACTGTGCTGTTAAAAGCCCAGTCGCTTATATAGCGGCATGGGCTTTTAACAAAAAAAACAACTTGTCCCGAGAGATCACACTCTAGGGACAAAGTTGTGAGTCGGACCGGACAGCAGGACAGTCCCCCAAAAGCGGGACTGTCCCGCTGCAATGAAAAAAGGTGCCGGAACACCGTTATGGTACGTCCGATGACAAAAAAAAGCACTGGATTTATATCTCTAAATACAAAATAACAATCCCCTTCCGTATCAGCCTGCTTTATTACTATCTCAGGATCTTCCATAAGGCTTTTTAAAATGTATTTATCTTCAAATCCTTAAGTTAGCATTTCATTATAATAGATCTGGATGCTGGGGCTCATGATTTTGTGGGAAGACTATCATTTAAATCTATCAACAGTTTTCAATGACACATCACATGCCTCATTATTTATAGTGGGAATTTCATCTACATGTTCACTCCCCACATGACTGATTGAACATAACTCCTCCAAGTATAAGAGAATTTCTTATCATTTTTTCCAACATTGCTTCTATGGAAGTACTGTAGTGTCATCTTGCTTAGTGGCAAAATAACGTTCCCTACATAAAGATCTAATAAAATCATCTGACTCATCAAAGTGTGGAAGCCTTCTTCAACGTGTTGGGGTTACTCTATGATGACCTGGATCAATTCATCACCGATGAATCACAGCTATGCTCCCTGAAGCAAGGAAAAAGATAGGATTATTGTTCCGAATTTAGGCAAAGGGCAACCATCTGCAAATGGAACAATATTGCTCTCCGCAGCCAGTTCTGAGCAGGTTTGGCTGTGCAAATTAGCCCCCAATACCCTCCTGCAATCACACTTGAACTTATGTTGCTTGCTATTTAGATAATCCCACCGCCAGAAAGAGAACTGGAAAGTGGCTCTATTCCGAGTTTTTCTGCTGACCCAGCTTTCCTGAGACCCTCTTCTGAGGAGGAAGATCCCAAGATCTTATTCCTGCAATCACAAGTAAACAAAAGGCAGCGCTTCTAGTCAAATATATGAATTGTGTGCAAGTGTATATATTAATGGGATAGGTGCAGCCAAGAACCAAAAGTGACCACTGTGTAACTACAAGGAACAAAAGAGAGGTCTGGCACTCCAAACAAACATTGTATAACACTATGTGTCAGCACATACATAAAAAGGAGGTTTAGTTCACAATATAGCTGTACTGGGTTAGGCTCACCTGCCCAGCATCAAAGCACCTCCTGTAGTTGAGTCCCAAACCATTTGCTTAATGTGTACTCAGGAGGTCTGTATTTACTTGCTATTTGAAAATTGTGCAACAGCCTCCAGTTCCCTCCCCTCCCCCCGAGTATTCCCCATAATATGCCTCCAATTCCCCTCCTTACCCCCTAGTATCCCCATAATGTGACTCCAGTTACCCTCCTCCCCCCCCTAGTATCCCCATAATGTGCCTCCAGGCTCTCCTCTTTACTTACCTGTTTCCTTCCTGCTCCGCGGCGCTGTTAATGCAGACAGGAAGTCCTGATAAAATAAGTTTCTGTGTGAGCTGCTGCTTCTGCAGAAGCTCACACAGGAACTCCTGTATGAGCGCTTCCAACCTGTATAGTGGGGAGAGGGGGGGGATGTCCGGCACCATACTGGATAGGTGCCGGATATCCCCTAGCTCCCCGCTATACAGATTGGCAGCGTTCATACAGGAGAATGTATAAACGCTGCCAATCTGTATAGTGTGATGCGGGGGGATGCCTATCCAGCATGGCGCCGGGATGCACTGCATCCACTCGCAGAGCGGGTTGCGCCGGCGCTGAGTCTCTTGCCCTATTCTGTCTGAAACAACAGTGCTAAGAACTCACTGTAACGAGAATGGAACAAACGGCTGGCAGGACTCAGATCCTCCAGTGCACACGGACTCTTGGTCATGAGTCACTGCCGTCAGGAAAACATCTGACGTGCGTTTCAGCCAGGGTACAAGCTTTGTTAAGATTCTGGATGTCTTTCTGTGGTCTGCTTCAGATTAAGGTCAGTCACTCCTCTAGCTATCATCCACAATCTAATGGTCAGATGGACTTAATAAAGCCATGGTGTACGTCTCCAAACTTAAGATAATTGGGCTGAATTTGCATATAACGCCACTCACTGCCCCATTTTATTGAGACTTGGGTTATCATCCACAAGACTGTTCTTTGCTACAGATTCATTCAGGAATTCAACCTGATGCTCTGCAATCTGCCATAAATATAGTTGAAATCTAGAAAAGGTTAATCTGAAGATTGGGGTCAAAGGGCCTGCTTCACAGATAAGAACAAAATAAGTATGTGTGTATTTGCAATACTACGCAGCTAAGTTGCAAGATCTCTGCTGACTTCTACCCCAGTCCATTCAGCCCTATTTAAATGCTTCTCCCAATCCACTTTTCTTAACTTCCAATTTACAGAGTACTGGCACACCCTTTCTTGCAGCTCTCATTAGTCACAGAGTTGTGTGTAATGGGTTTCTGTGCGTCTCATCTAGATCAAGTATGCGCCATATCCCATAAAATTGGCATGATTGTTACACACTGCAGGAGTAAACCTAGCAGCGTGTGAAGTTCACTTCTGTGTTCTATGTGCCTGGTTTTCCCAGCTGCGAGATAATCTCTTGAGGTGTGTCTGATTACTGCAGCTGATTGGAGAAGTGGACTTTAAATAGCCCCTTGCCAGGAAGTTTGATTGTCTGTTATAGCATCTGGTTTACCTGCTGTCTGATCGTGCTCTGCTGTTTTTCTGATTGTGCCTTGATCCCTCCAATTATCCTGGTGTTACCCCCTTGCTTTCCTCTTGCCCTCAGTTCCGTTGTTTGTCTGCTCCCTGTACCTGTGTGAAGCACGCAGTGTGAGTAGCTTGCTGTTCACGTTGCGGATTCAGCCCCTGTTACGAATGTTACAACCAGGGTGCGGAGTCTAACTAGGGCCTGGTCTTCACAAGAGCCCCTGATGGTGATAGTCAGGGCTGTAGGACACCTAGCAGGTCGCGGCCCCTGGAGGTGACACCCGGGGAAGAAAAAGGAAATAAGGCGGAAGAAGGCTGGAGAAAAAGAAGCAGAACAGAAATAAACAGAGAGTGGCAAAAAGAGAGCTAGCAGAGGCTAGCTTTGACAAACTACACAAAAGGACAAACGAAATGCATAAAGGCTAGTGCACACTCACACAAACAGAGGAAGCACCACAGGGGCACCACATAGTCACAGCAAGAGGAAGGAGGCTAGGCAGGGACAAGAAGAAACACTAGGACAAGAAGGCTGGAGGACACAAGGAGTAGGCAGGGTAACTACAAGAGCTGGGGCACTCAGAAATCAAAATAAATACACAAGGCAGAGCACTAGGAGGAGCACAAGGCAGGAGCAGGAAACAGACTAGGCTAACCATGAACTATAACCGGCAACAAGAGACAGTGCTGCTTGAACTTATAAAGGGGCTGCTGACCAGTGATTGACTGGCAGATCCCTGCTTACGGCTCCGATTGGTTGTATGACCTATCAGTAAAACAGCAGGCAGAAGATCATAAAAGGCAGAGGGAGAGGGAGCAAGGGCACTCCCACTATTAGCAGCAGCTGAGTAACAACATGTGCAGGCCATCATGGCCTGCAGGGAATGCTCTCTTCAGAGGAATAAAGAGCAAGAGCCAGTTGCATAAAAGGTAAAAACTTACATGTCACCATGATTAGCGTGGCGACATGTAACAGCCCGGTCAGGTTCTGGCCAGACTCCCTCTATCGAGTGGTGTGTGTGTGCGTTTGATCTCACATTTTTCGTTCCTGCCGGGTGAGTGATTCCATCTGCCTGTAGTACTCCTTCTGTTTGTTGTTACCACTCAGTGTTTACCATCTCACCTGTGTGTGTTTCTTGGCAGCTTGTGCTTTACCGCTGTGTGTTCCATCTCTCAGTGTGTACTTGTGAGTGTGTTTTTACCACTGTGCGTTACGTCTCTCAGTGTGTACTAGTGAGCTTGAGTCAGCCCATTGGATTTTTGTGAGCCTGGGGTCCTGTATTGGTACCTGCACTGCAGTTTTCCCTTGGTGGAAATCACTGGGGGCCGCGACCTAACAGGGTCCAGCAGCCAAGCCTATCCTCACCATCAGAGGTTCTTGTAAAAACCTGGTCCTGGTTTAGACTCCACACCCTGGTGTGAATCTCCCTGGGAGACTGTAACAATGATACGCACACGGCCTGCGTATAGTTAGGTACGTTATTAACTGTGAATAAGGGCCAAAGTCTGGTTGTCTACCAGAAATATTCATATTCAAAAAGCATCCACAAAATGAGGTTCTTGTTTTATTGGTCCTTTCATTATCGTTAAAAAGGTTAATTTGGTGTCTTTAGATTAAAACTTCCTTGGAGTTTAAGGATTCCATGTACTGTTCATGCCTCCCTTCCCAAGTCATTAAGGAAATCTAGAAGCTTTCCTGACCGTTTTCGTTTCAGGCCTCCACCGGTGAGGATTAATGGCCAGGAAGAATTTGAGGTTGAAGATGTTCTTGATTCTAGGAGATTCAGTAGTCAGATCCAATACCTAGTCTATTGGAAGGGTTACAGCCCGTAAGAGAGGAAATGGGTTCAGGCCAAAGACATTCATACCAAGCAACCACTAAAAGAATTCCATAAGAAATTTTTCTGGGAAGCCTGGCCCTAAGGGTATCAAAATCCCTCATCAAGTGTAAGATGCCACAGATCTGTCATGTAAATCTCTTACCTCCGTCCACACTCCCCCCATTTTCATTCCTCTCTACCCAGAGCCGCTCTCTTCCTGAATGCCATGTGACGGGATGCAAATTAGCCATGTTGCGGCGGCAGACATGCATCTATTTGGTCTATTTAGCTGGTGGTATAATCAGAGCTGGACTAGAGCGCTTCTGGCCAATCAGTGCTTTAAACTCCACTTATCGATTTACCCATTCATTACCAAATTATTTGAATCAGCGCTATTACTCAGTGTATATTAGTAGAAAAATCCCAATCATACACTGTGACCATGTATATGTGATTCCAGCTTTTAATACTGTGTCTGGTGCAAATATCTGCACTTGCCATGGCATATGTTTACTGTACATTCCTTACATTTCTTTACCCCTTCCCTCCCTACATGCCCAGTTTGCTGTGTAAACTGCTGAATCTTCAATTTATGCTGTTAATAGTCTTTGATCCTTCATCCTCCATATATAATGATATACATATGAAAATATAAATAATTAATTGAAACCCATTCCCTACTATCATTTATCTTAATTCTCTATGGGTTGGAATTAATTTTAATCAGGAAACATAAATGCATGTGCATGCACAGCCTGGAAAAGCAGCTGCAACTTGACCAAAACCGAAGTAAGCATGGGAAAAATCAGAAGTCTAGATACAGTCCTTTAGTATTTCATACACTGGACTAGAGATTTTCACGTGTATGCAAAAAAAAATTTTTTTAACTATTTGTTAGCAGCATAATTACAAACCTTTTGAGCGTGTGCTACATTGTTTTTTATTGTATTTAATTGTTTTTTGCTTTGTACAATAAATTGTTTATATCTTCTTCTAATTGATTGCTTACTTTATTTGTCCTCACGTCTCTGTGGGAGAGCAACAGGGATTCCCCCGAGGGGGACCAGCTCTGTGGAAGGAGACTCACAAGGGGATTTCCATTCTCAACGTGACCACTAGAATTGATGTGTTTGAACTTTTTTTTATATCAAGAAGCTATTTAAGAAGTCTGCAACAGGAGTTGGACAGCAAGTACTGTTTCGAATTTATTTTACAAAGTTACGTTTTCCTCACGTCGTTTGAAGTCCTTTATGTGAATAAGGTTTATATGACTCTACTGCCATCTAGTGACTGAACTGAGGATCGTATATTCATTTTTTTTCAGTCTAATGTCCTTTTTCTTTCTATGGCGTATATGTACAAAAATCGCCTAAAATCGAGTGAGTTTGCTGTGAATATCAAATCACTGTATTCACTAAAGCTAAACTCACGTGAGTTTAAGCCACTTGAAAATCGTTGAACCAAAAATCGCCAGTGTGATTTTTTGTATTTTACACATACAACTCACAGTATTCACAAAGGTCACTTTGACAAACTCGCAGTAAAATCGCCATTAAATCACCATTTAGCCATTCTCTATTGTCTAGAGGCGATTTAGTGACAATTCACCCAGCGAGCCAGGAAAACACATGTCAATCTAGTTGACGTGTTTTCCTGTGTGTCAAAACCGACTGCAGCATGCTTGAAAGCCTTAGCCATGCTTTGCTGATAGAACTACAAGGCTAAGCATTGCTTAGCCTTGTAGTAATATAAGCGTGAGCATGGTAAGGCCTCTAACCATGCAGCGCTGTGTTTTGTGTGTAAAAAAAAAAAAGTGTGCACTAAACATACATGAACACATTAAAGTAAGTGTGAATGTAAAAAATACATTTTACCTATCCTAACTGTGTTTGTATGCAGTGTGTGGTGTAATAAAATAAAAAAAGTTTTTGTCACTCACTGTTTGATGTCATCTTTCTTGGGAAGCCTTGCTGGATGTGTTGAATTTTCTTCACTTGCTTGGAGTCTTCTGGTTGATTGCAGTCACTTCCCCATTGTTCTGGTCCGGTTCTCTGCCTCTTTGGTACTTGATACGGCGGTGACAGGCTCCTCTTCTTCATCTGTGCTGCTCCTAATGATCATTTGGTCGCTAGGGGGCAGTGTTTTATAATACTGATAATGTCAGTTACACTGGTGCTCTAGCGTTTTACACACACAACACACAGCCTTACCATGCTCACGCTGATATTACTACAAGGCTAAGCAATGCTTAGCCTTTTAGTTTTATCAGAAAAGCATGGCTAAGGCTTTTAGTCATGCTGCACTTGGTTATTTTTTTAAACTCATGCAAGTTGCCGCGATTTTTTCAGGGACAAATCGCGGTGCTTTTCTATAGAAAACTATATTTACTATATATACTAATTCTAAAAAATAAATTCATATCCATATTTTATAGCGCCAGACACTCTACTGTTTTCATAATGACAAACCTTCCAGAAGATCCTCATATCATTTTCTGGCAATAATTCCTATTTCAAATAATATTTATGCTAACCTTTAGTTCTGATGATACTACACTATTATTGATCATTGATATTTTCACCAAGCAATCTGATAATAATAGTTTTAGCTTTCACAAAACAGTTACAATGCTAAGTGTGAAAGCATATATAATATCAACACAGTGAAATGTTTTAACAGAGCCTTGCAATTAAAAATACTTAATAAAAAAAATATGTAATATAGATTACACATACTGTAACAGAACTTATGATGAATCATTACACTACCTTATAGGTTTTACAAAGCTTTGTTTCACTTGTTTTTGCTGGTAAATTCAAAAGTCACAGAAAGGTTATTTTTTTAAGTTTTTCTTTAACTTACCAGTGCATCCAAAGGCCACCACCCCAACAGCGAAAAGGTTAATTGCATAAGACTGTTTGACAGTAAAGAGCTCTAGCCAGATATCACAGACTCCAATAAAAATTAGTGGTCCCAAAGCAAGAATATAGCCTGCAAATTAAAAAGACCTGGGTGTTTATTGACTTTTCAGTAGAAATATATACACAGTAAAAAATATTGGAGAATGGAAGGAAACATCATAACTGTTACATGGTGAACACTCTCATGACTTGCCCCTATGGGCTTGTGATTAATTTATGGCACCTGAGCAGCTATGATAAAAGAATTGCCTCTAGCTAACTCAGGTGCTGGTCATTCTTCCTTTTCTGCCTTGTTTGCTACTTGCATATCCCAGGACTGGTGTTACCAACTGTATCTTTGTAAACCAGCTGCATTTGTCCTGTATGTATTTAAGTTCAATGTAACTTTCAATTTTGGTGTTTTTTGTGTTTTAGTCTGCTTTATTGTCTTGATTACTGTCTTGCATTTTTGTATTCCATTTACCTTTGTGCTCAACATCTCATTGTGTTTGGTAATACCTGTTTTGTGTTTTATGTTCCCATTGAGCCCAGCTTTTATATGTACTCTGTAGTGTGTTTGCCTGTAATCTACGTGATATTGTTTCCGGTTTGGTATTGGTTGCTCCCAGTTCACTATTCTCCAAATTACCTGCATTTATCTTGTATGCACCAATAAACTCTTAACTCTTTCTGGTTTGTTCACTCATGTCTAGTTGTTAGTGCCTAGCTACACCTGAGGTTGCCTTCCAGGGATTGTAACTTGCTGGATGTCTTTCGCACAAGACTATCCCCTCCAACGGGGGCTCTAGTGAAGACTAGGCCCAGTCAGACTGCATGCCCTGGGATCAGTTTTCTAACAATAACAAGTGGGCGAGTAGAATTGGTTCCAGCCCAAGGTGAGAGAAATGGGTAATTTATTGGATGTATTTAATAAAGAAAACAAAATTGATCCAGTTATATTAATCCTGACAACCTGGTAATCATTTTGAACCAGATTCCTGAGCAAAAGATCATATAGTTTTCAAATGCTAAAAAAAACTATGCAAACTTCCAAACATTTGGATTTTGCTTGCTACCACTCACTCAGATAAACATCCAAAAGGAAGGGCCTATTTTATATTTTATAACCCCATTACATGGAACTTCATAGAAGTACAGAAGTCTGATCAATACAGTATATAGAAAGGAACACCTACGTAATTAACTAAGAGGGATAGCATGGAGGAGACTGATATGGATGAGGGTCGGGTGTTGCCAAAAACTGCTAGTACTGTCTTAAGCTTCAAGCTTAATCCTACAATAGTTATGCCACTGAATGGAGCCATGTTTATAAGTTTGCAAATTGAAAAACAAAATGAATGACACTTTAAAGTGCTGTATAGAAAGTAAATAAAGAGTTTTGTATAGAAAGTAACACCTGTTAGCTGAGGCAACCACACAGCTGATTGATTAGGGCATGCCCGGGCATCTCTATCTCTGCGGTCGGTTCACCCGCGATTGCTGTTCCATCTCGAGCCCTGGTATGATGTCCTGCTCTGGTTTTATGTTATTAAGTTTTGGATTGTGACTAATTAAAGTTTGTTTTGATTTTATTCTATGTTCCCTGTGAGTTGTGGATGTCCTTATCTCCTTTGGAAAAACGGATCTGCATATGGGACTTTTTTTTCTTTGTATCCGGACTATTATTAAGGTCTTATGCGCATTTTTTCCACTGGCACCATTGTATTAGTTTCTCTAACTATAGATCTTATATGGTCCATTATTTTACTTGCTTGCACCTTTTAATTGACTGTATCCTTCTGCTGACATTAGGATATCAGTGATAGCGCCGAATAACCTCTAATATATGTGTTTTAGTGTATTTTACACAACAACACATATTCCTACTCCTACTGATTGATTAGGTTGCCTGATCACTCTCCCACTCTGTGATTTGGTGTTCTGACTGTATCCTAAAACCCGAGATGTGGTGTGCTCACAGTCTCCTGATAGTTTTTTTTTTCTTTTATACCTTTGTGGTGCTTTAACTTAAGTTTATAGCTTTGTGTTCAGTCACCTTGTTTCTAACTCCTATATAATGCTCTTTGCCTTTCTGTGCTATTCTTATTTCTATATTATCTTTGTCATTTCTTACATCAAACATAAGCTCAGAGGACCACTAGAAACATTTACCTATGTACTACTTATCAAACAAACATCAATGAATATTTATTAATGAATGAAATTACTTATAATGACTCACAGACAGTAAATAGAAGCTAGCCGGCCGGCCGGTCCGGGCATAGACTCCTCTATATGAATGTGGCCGTAATCACAATAAATAAATATAGGATGTTGATTAAAAAAAAAAAAAAAACAGTGAATCAACCTACAATTCTGGACATAAAATAAATGAAAAGATAAATACAGATAAAAATTCAATCTGCGCTATAATGCACCTCTTAAAAAAGTCTATCTCCGATTCCAATGAATATAATGTTCCAACCTGAAGTATAACACACACAAGAAAAGTGGATCTAAAGTCTCTAGTACCTTTCTTGTAAGGAGGGAAGTCCTGAGTTGTGGGCAAGTGTCTCTATAAAGTAGGCAGTAAATGCCGAAAGGTAAATACACTCGATATTCCAGCTGCCACTCAGCAAGGTGCTCCTTAGGGTCCTAAGGTATGGCTACTCATGATTCTGGTGTCTATCTGGTGTTGTGTAGACCAACAAGGAATCCTGCCAAAACAGGTGCTATCCCCAGGTCGACTATTCCAGTGAGGTTCCAATAAAGGAGGGAGCAGAAATCTTGGAAGTAGGAGAGAAGTCCTAATGATGTAGAAGTAACCTTCTACATTCCACATTTCACGTCCACTTTGAAAGAACGCAACAGACGCGTTTCTCCGCCTACTAGTGATTTCTTAGAGGGAAATAACTGATGCACCTTACAGACTATTTAAATGCTCAAGACAGGTGGTACTCCTGATGGTAATTCTTAAACAGGTGGATCTATTCAGCACAAATAGTCTGCAGAAAGGGCTTGCAGATTTAAAGTTTAGTTATCCACATTACGAAAGTATACCATTGTAGTTTTAATTGGTTGTTAGATCAGTTGTTAAAACGTCTTCAGATAAAAAGGGTATGTACAAACATTGATCATATACAGTCAATACACTAGGGTGTAAAAAGATATAATACATAAAAATATCATTAATCTTCCAAGAAGAAATTTAAAAGATACATAAATTCTCTTCCTTTCCCTGACTCGGACTCCCACCCTAACTCAAACTAAAACGGGATCTTCTTAGCAACCAGAGTCAAACCATCTACAGCTGCTCTAAATGCTCCTAAACTTATGGTAAAGATTGAATAAGGGGTAGAAGTACAAGAGGCACCTAGTGACATAAGTGAAGAACAGACCAAAATACAGTAGTAAAATGAAGAATTGAAGGATCAGTATAAATACTATCAATTTTGATTAACAGTGTTAAATTGAAGAAGAATAAAAAAAATGTATGTATCTATCTATCTATCTATATATATATCTCCAAAATGGAGGTTGCACAAATCAATTTATACGGTAATATAATGCAGGTGCTGCAAGGTAATTTTCTCCCTGTGTCATTTCACATTACACATAACTTAATTTATGTATGGTTTGATTTCTTTGCATGATTTCATGTGTGGATCGCATGGGTTTGTTGCTGACATTTGGTGAAAATTTCATTACAATAGCCCCATTACAAATATATTTACCGAGAAAAATGTTGCGTTCAATACTTCAGAAATAGGCACAAAAACACCATGCCGAGCAGTTTATTGAAAAAGCATATCCCAACATTTCAGCTGCATCATGCAGCTTTTATCGGGGTTAGAAGAAACATACATAGGGCAATCACCAATGATAAGAAACACACACACACACACATATATATATATATGCCAGGCCTTTTTTGTATTTGTGTAAACTCCCCTTACCTTGCAGCACCTGCATTATATTACCTTATAAATTGATTTGAGCAACCTCCATTTTGGATGGAGCCTGACGGCTACTCTGGGAGAGCACCCTATTGCATTTGGTGGCGTAAGACACAATATGGCCTCTCAGAACAGCCTTGGCTGTCTGCTAACACAATTGAGGGTTATCAGCATGTATTTCATTATTGTGTTTGAAGTCAAACCATGCTGCTCTCATGGAGTCCCGGAAAATCAATTTGGGACATAGGGCTGGATCCAGACTTAAGTAAGTGCTTGAAATTAGTTACTCCTGGGCTAAACCGTGTTGATTGCAAGGGAGTCATATTTCATCTGTTGCAAACAGTATTAGAGTTGAGAGGTAATGTTTCCTATCCCAAGTCTAAATAACAGTGTAATAGTAAAGCTGGTCACTATCTGTGTGCAGATATATCCCTGCATGCAAAGTATACAATTAACTTGACTCCCTTTGAAATCAACTGGTTTTGCCCAGGAGTAACTTTCCTCTCTCAATTTCAAGCTCCTTCTTAAGTCTGAATCAGGCCCAATATGTTTAAGGGTGGAAAATATTGGGCATAAGATATAATGCTCAAGTAATTAGGTTACCAGAGTAGACACAGAACATGGAATACAAACATTACTAGTGTAGTGTAGGCTGCTAGGCCTTGAGGCTGCTTTAGTGAATAAATGAAGTGGTAATTTTAAGTGGTATTTGAATTCGGAGTTACACCGCAGTTAAACAGGAGGAAAACAGAGGACACAGATTATTACCCTGCCATACATCACTTTACTCAAAACAAGCAATGAGGTATTTATTTTTAGTACAACTACATTTCATGGATACTCCTTCTGGAAATCCTTTTCTACGCATGGCAAGATGAAACCACTCTGATGCTGCTTCTGGTGTCTGCTTGGGACTTCTATTAACCTGCACTTAATTGATCTGCATTATTTTGTTTTATTTGCTATTCATGCTTTATAAAGATTTTGAACACGTTACACTTCTTCAGAACCACCCCCAGGTATTCCCAGAGGCGGGCTAGGCCCGAAGGGGGCAAGGTGCCATGTGCCCCCCGGGCTGCTCCGCCATCGGTGGTTTTAAGGCTGCCTATGTGCAGCCCATGGCTGTTAGGAGCCTAGAAGCAATACAGACATGGTATACCATCACATCCTGTGAATTAGCAGCTCTAACATTTTTAGCAATCTCACTCCATGATAGTGCTGAATCTGCAGCTTACCATAGGATGTGATGGTACCATGTCTGTATTGCTTAAGAAACACGTCCATTAAGAATCCAGCCTTAATATCATAATTTCATTACTTTTTGGTGTTTGAACGGTAAAGTTTTAAAGGTTTCTATGTTTTGTGTCAATGCAAGAAACCTTAATCAGACATGTTAAACCGCAAGGTTTTTTGTCTATGGAATTTCATA
>WWET01000781.1:520739-543126 GCA_011038615.1 Limnodynastes dumerilii | reverse complement strand
CGGGTGGGGTGATGACGTCAGTCCCGTGGCCCTGTTGCCATGGCAACACTAAAACATAAATAAACAAAAAAATGTGCTTAATGAAAGTGAATCCTACAGAAAAAATAATGAAAATTAAAAGCATCGGTGGGCAGCGTAATTGCACAGATATATATATATATATATACACATATCTTACCTCCCCCGTGTGACCAATAACGTGTGCCAGGCAGCGGCGGGACGAGCACCATCCGACTCCCGGGTGATGACGTCAGTCCCGTGGCCCTGTTGCCATGGCAACACTAAAACATAAATAAACAAAAAAATGTGCTTAATGAAAGTGAATCCTACAGAAAAAATAATGAAAATTAAAAGCATCGGTGGGCAGCGTCCTATCATTGGACCAGAGTTGCTGCCAAACCGCAAAAAAGATGATGACAAAATGGGCTGAGCGGCTGTGGTATGCGCAGGGGCAAACTATGGGGAAAATCACAATCGCATCAACATTGCTCTATGGCATGCGATCGTCTGAAAATCTAAATATAAATACAACATAGTGCTGAAGGAGAGCAATAATAATAGAGCTAAATGCGCCTGGGAGCGTGATCACACGCGGGCAGGTAATTAAACACAATGGACATCCACAGATAAAAAGACATCAGATTACATATATAATGACAAGATTATCACCAAATAAAGAACCACATAATCCAGATCGACAAGAGAATGTCCAAATCATCTAGTTACATGTGGAGGTAGCGTCCAAATACCCCCGGATGTATCGACAGTGTAACCATATAGTCCAAAATGCACAATACGTGGATGGGGAGGGAATGCAGAGGGATACAATGTGGCACAATGTCACAGTGTGCCTTGCACAAACATGCTGCTGGAATAGCAGGGAAACAACATGATAAAAATGAATTAGAGATGAGCTAATCAGAGAAGGAGGTATATAACCCCCATCTGAGGTATGAGAAAAAAACAAAAAATTGCGCTGGAGTATCCAGAAAATAAAATGAAATAATACCTCCACCAGACTAGCTCAACTCTAATAAAATCATGACATTATGATGAACGAATCAACATAATCCAAAGTACAAAGGAATACATGAAAACAAAACTTGATAGTATCAAAATGAAAATAAAACCTAAGCAATCCAAATATAGCAGCTAGGCAGCACACACTAATCAAAGAGATTTGAAGAAAAGATCAGAACTGGTCTGAAAGATCATATGAGAAAATCATAGAAAACAAGTCAAACTTAAGTTCTCGTTGAGACCCAAAGGAGATACAGTACTGAGTCTATGTATCCATGTAGCCTACCTCTGCAGGAGAATTAAGTCTCGATTATCCCCTCTGGGTAATGGTGGTATATGGTCAATGATTTTATATCTTAGCGTGGCCATGTTATGTTGGTATTGAACAAAATGTCTGGCCACCGGCTGCTCCGATGTGCCACTTGTTAAGGCTGCTCGTATGGCAGATCTGTGTAGCGCCATCCTCTCCCGAAATTGTCGCACTGTTTTGCCAATATATGCAAGCCCGCAAGGGCATGTAATCATGTAGATAACATAGGAGGTGGTACACGTTACATAATGGCGGATGTAGTATTTCTTGTTGGAATGAGGATGCATAGAAAATTTGCATGATGTCATATATCTGCAGGTAGTGCAATTGGGGCAGGCAAAATTCCCATTCTAGAGTAGGAACTGTGTCTTTCTGTGATGTCAGTGTGAACGAGATGATCCCGTAAGTTCTTACCACGTTTATAACTGGGCATCAGACGGTAGTTGCTAAGGCATTTTAGGTCCACATCACTGGTGATAATCGGCCACATCCGTTTAGCTACCCTTTTAGTGTGGTAACTGGTAGAATTGAAGGTCTGAACCCATGGAATGGTATTTTCCAGTTTCCGTGTAGACTTAGAAGAAGAGTCAAGCAGAAAACTCCTAGGTATCTCCCGTATTTGATTCTTCATTGCAACAAGGGATTGTAAATTGTACCCTCTATGCACAAAATTGACAATCATCTGATCCATTTGCTGTTCCCATGTGGAGGAGTCGTTGGTAATTCGGTGTATTCTGAGCAGCTGGGAGTATGGAAGTCCTCGTATTAGTGCCGGTGGATGATGGGATGTGGCAAGTAAAAGATTATTGCAATCAGTGTATTTTTTGAAGATTGTAGTGGTGATGTGGCCATCTGAGACACAGATCCGTACATCCAAGAAGTGGATTTCAGTGGCACTTATTTCAAAAGTGAATTTTATAGGTAATGGTAGGGCATTCAGCTCCATAATGAACTGAGACAAATTCTCTGCAGTGCCCTGCCAGATCAGAAAAATGTCATCGATATAGCGGACAAAAAATCTACAATGTGACTGAAATCAAGGGTCCTGATACAAATATGTCTTTTCGTACTGTTCCATGAAAATATTAGCAAACGATGGGGCCACATTGGACCCCATCGCACAGCCGTTAAGCTGCAGATAATATTTACCATTAAACAAAAAGTAGTTTTTACTCAAGGTAAATCTAAGGAGGCTCAACAGTAAATCATTGTCTGGTCTAAGGGCATCAGGGTGATCGGCAAAAGCTTGTTGAACTGCCTGTAGACCATCCACATGTGGGATGGACGTGTAAAGGCTGGACACATCAATAGTGGCTAATAGGTGATCAGGGGAGAGGGGACCTACTGAAGATAATTTGTTAAGAAAATGAGTAGTGTCCCTAAGGTAAGACTGTGCTGTTTGAACTATGGGTTGTAACAGGAGATCTAACCATTTGGCAATGTTGTTGAACAAACCGCCCCTGCCAGAGATGATAGGTCGACCGGGTGGGGATTTAGGATTTTTGTGTATTTTGGGAATACTTTATAAAACCGGACATTTGGGAAATGGTGTGGTCAAAAAGCAAAAAGAGTCTGGTCAATGTCACCTGTATTGCGTGCCTGTGTGAGTAGCGTGTCCACCTCTCTTTTGTACTTCAATGTCGGGTCCCCAGACAATGATTTATAAACAGCAGGATCCAATAACTGGCCACATAATTCTGAGATGTAATCGTCTCTATTCTGAATGACAAGGCTTTGCCCTTGTCAGCGGGGCAAATGATGATCGTTTTGTCTTTACTAAGATTATTGAAGGCTTGCCACTCAGATCATGGCATGTTGCTATATTGGTAATGAGGGGTCATCTGATTTGGGCATTGTTTGATAAGTCTTGTAAACGTCTGGATTGACGTGTTAGTAGAAGGGGGTTCAAACCTAGATTTAGGTCTGAATCGTGAGTCTGTAACCGGTGTGGTTGTCTCGTCTTTGAAATATTCTTTGAGTTTGAGATTTCTTCCCATGCGCATTGTGTCTATGTCCCATTTTAGTTGATTGTGGTGAGTGGTGGGGACAAAAGAGAGTCCTCTGTTTAGGACTTTAGTCTCGTCTGTAGTAAGGATACGAATGGACAAGTTGTAAATTACAGTCGTCTGTGTCCCCTTCTTCTTCTCCCTCTTACACTGGCCGCCCCTCCTCGTGGGATGCTGTGGTCGCTTTGCGATCTGGTAAGTACCCCTAAAGGAGGTCTTGCCCCTGAGGGTGGTGATGGGCGGTGTTCAGTGTCGGTAGAAGCCACCTGTGAGGAATCCGAATCAGAGCAGTTGTACACACGGGTATACGTGGATCTGGGTGGTCTCGTTATAGTGTTGCCCGTAAGCCAGGGGTACACGCGGCTTTCTTGATAATCAAGATTAACAGTGCCCTTTTTAGATTTTTTAAAGGAAATCAGATCATGTCTGAATTTCTCAACTTGTGTCTGGAGTTTTGTCAGCCAATCGCCAGACGTGTCAGCCTCTAAAATGGGTTTACTGTGTAATTCAGCAGAGGCAAAGTCCTGTTGATATTTGTTCATCACGATTTAATGTTACTAATCAGTAACATTAAATCGTAAGAACATTTATTGAGTATAGCAACCCATTGTCGGCAAAACCCATGATTGTTCTTGCCGATCATGGGTATATTCGTTACTCTGAACCCACGTGGAATCTTTTTCTCCCTGTAATAATCGGAGAGAGTCACTCCGTGGTAGTAGTAGATTATTTCTTTCTTTTTGATCTTTAATAATTCTCTGAAAGCATCCAGAGGTGTTTGCTCTCCACCACTCTGGGCAAGATTTTCAGAAAAGAGAATCCCCTCGGCCTCTGACTCAGAATAAGATAAAGTTTCTCCTATAGGAATTGGAGGACGTGGATCATAAGCCGCATTAATGGTACATCATGCAGTAACCAGTAACGTGTTTATATTTAATTATTTATCAGACTTACAGTGCCTTCATTGTTTATTTGTTTATATATATATATATATGTGTGTGTGTGTGTGTGTGTGTGTGTGTGTGTGTGTGTGTGTGTGTGTGTGTATATATATGTGTGTATATATATATATGTGTGTGTGTGTGTGTGTGTGTGTGTGAGATGAAAGTTAGTTAATAACTGAAATGTTGGACCAAACTTATTGAGTTACGTTTTTATTTATTACTAAAGACAGTGAGTGCCTGACATTTATATAGTTCTATATTGGTATACGTCCAGTCTGAGCACCACTGCACTCTGATGATTTGGAAGAAGTGCCCTTCACCTTTCTTTGGTTTCTATATATATATATATGGATATAGAAAAGCAAGGCGGCACTCAGAGGCTCAATAATAAACAACAGGACAATGTCAAATAAAGTCCAACGTTTCAGTATCTATTTATTGATACTTTCTTCAGGGATATACAACAGTGAAATGCATGAAAAGTGAATTTATATCTTACCCTAATCCAAAAAGACCTCCCCTCTCCGTGGTCACCGTGTCTGTAAGGCACGAGACACCGAGCGTCCGCGGTCGCAGCCGGAAATGACGTTCACGTGCCCGGCCCTCGACACCCTGGTAACCCTGCGGGAGCATCTTAACAAACCCACGTGTTAGGAACAGCACAGTATACACAACGTATGCACCAAAGACAATGAAGAAAAAAAGAGTAACAAGGAGTCACAAGAATACAACCTAAGTCTTAAGTATTTCACAAGAAGCAATTTAAATTATTAGTCTCATTTAGTCCATATGGGGTAATAGTGTTTAGACGGTGTATCCATTTTGATTCCAGCCTCAGAAGTAATAGATCACGGTCCCCCCCTCTGGGAGGAGGAGGGACGTGGTCTATGATCCTATATCTGAGTGTGGAAAGACCATGGTTTAAAGAATGAAAATGTTTTGCTACGGGTTGTTCTACACTTTTACCCGTGAGTGCTGATCTTATGGCGGATCTGTGCAACGCCATTCTTTCTTTAAATTTACGTGTGGTCTTACCCACATAGGCAAGACCACATGGGCATGACAACATGTAGACCACAAATTGTGTGGTGCAGGTCAGATAGTGATTGATCAGGATCTTAGTCCCAGTGTGGGGATGCGGGAAATGGGAACCTGGAACCAAATACCGACAAGTAATGCAGGATGGACACTGAAAGCATCCTTTTCTGCTATATGGTATGGGATATTTTGTGATGTCTGCCTTAGTAAGGTAGTCACGAATGTTTTTGCCCCTTTTGTAACTAAAAAGAAGTTTTTTGTCTGAAAAAGGAAGATCTATGTCTGATGTGACCAGCGGCCAATGTTTTTTTACTGTTTTCTGAAGGTGTTCACTCCACGTTTGTATGTGGTAACGAAAGGTACGACCTTTTCCAAAGAGGTTGTAGAAGTACCAGAAGTCGACTGCTGTCCAGATAACGATTTTACCTTCTCCTTAGTTTTAAGGAGTAGGCGTCTGTCGTAGCCCCGTTTCATAAACTTATCAATCATAGCATTTAACTCCTCTTCTCTCTGTTCCTCCGAGTCAGTGATGCGTTGAACACGCAGCATTTGAGAATAGGGGAGACTGCGCAACATGGATTTGGGGTGATTGGAATCAGCTGGGATGATACTATTCCGGTCAGTCGTCTTGTGGTAAAGACTAGTTTCCAGTTTGTTACCCACTCTAGTAATCAAGACACCAAGATAGTGTATAGTGGTCTCATGGTGTTCAACAGTAAAACGAATGGGGGAATCCAGTGAATTGAGATAAGTCACTAATTCAATAAGGTTATCCTGGCTCCCCGTCCACACCATGAACACATCATCAATATAAACAAAAAAACGCAAAAAGGAGGGCCTCCGAAGCGCTGAATGTAACAATATTGCTGCCAGTCACCAAGAAAAAAAGTAGATGGTATACAGTCCCCTAAGGAAAGGTATGTATAAATAGAAATAGATTTCAATGGTGAATAGCGCTATATAACAGAGGAAAAGATGTAGGTTATGATGGCCATTTAAACCCAAATGACAAAGCAAATACCAAAAATACAGTCCTGTATAAGAGCAACGGCCACGGACATCCACAGTCACTATGTCCGTACTAACCACGCTCCAAAGGCAAGGAGCAGCGGGTGGATGTCAAAGTTTCAAACTAATAAATGCAGCAATCACGGACAACTACAATCATAGTGGAAAGAGTCTCTCTTACAGTTTAGGTGTCCGGGTCGTCGGTAACCGCGTGCGGTCGACTCGTGGCTTCCTTACTGTGCGTTTGTTGTCAAAGCGGTGCCCTCCTGCTGTGTCCTTGCCTCGTTCCCAACCCGAGCTCCGGGTGGCTGGTTCAAATTTAAAACGTCTCCTACTTGGTCTCTCCGTGTGTGGGGGAAGGATGGCAGAGCAGGGGAAAAACAAGATTGCAACAAATAGTGTAATACTGTAAAAACAATATAACTATTTTATTTAAATGTCCAATGTACTCACAAAGGTGCAAGATAAAAAAAAGCATGTGGATGATGAGAATAGTAGTCCTTTACTTATGAAGTATTGGCAATACTTCATAAGTAAAGGACTACTATTCTCATCATCCACATCCAGTTGAGTGTCACTAGCGCCAAAATTTGGTCATTCGGATATGTGAACCTATTGCTGCTGCACCCTGGAACATTGTTTGAGATATGCTTTTTTATCTTGCACCTTTGTGAGTACATTGGACATTTAAATAAATGGCCTGTAACATTTAAATGAAGGAGTTGGAGATATGGACACGAGTGCTGGACCACCACCATTAACACCTGTGGTGGAAGAGGAGCACTCAGACTCAGCTGGTATGAAATTAATTTTTGGCTCATATATTGACATGTTAATATGTAATTATCAGTTGTTGCTAGAAATTAAAACATATATGTTTGAAAACAAAAATCATTTAGTTTTAAAAACAACATTTTTTTTTTTTACCTCACTTCTTGGGGTGTGAAATTTGGATTCCGAGGTTGTCCTTTTGGACCCATGACTTCAGAGAGTTCAGACACTTCAGAGTGTAGCTAATGAAGTTTGCAGAGCAATGGGCGTTCGTATGAGCGTGCAATTTATCTAATTGTCGTATGTACTAATTAACGAATTAACATACGGACTAATTAACGAATTAACATACGCTGTGTATTTATACACAGGACATCTGGATGTGATTCCTTTATTCATTCACAACACTCCATTGTGTTAAGTCGTTCTGAAGTGTGTATGAAGGATTGGACATACAGAATTGTAAGTAAAGCGTTTATTTCTTATTTAAATTTATATGAATAAGTGTAATAATCATTTGGTTTACATAATAGGTAAGAGATGGATGTGGCAAGAAACCTATCACAGTGGCGTATTTGTGCCATATAGTAGAGATTATTGATTTGTTGCTCCTTGAAGGCGGTTCCAAAATGAGCCAATGGAGTCGTTACTTTCGTTTATGCGTGCATCCTCCATTTTATTTAGCATTCATCGATGCAATGGCGTCCACAAGAGCGGAACCCTTTAGCAGAAGGGAATTAAGGATTCTCGTTGCGGAGATGGATCGTTTTAGCCTCCGCCAGCCACGCTGCAATGCCGCTGTGAGAGCTGCATATGTCAGCGTGCAGCGAGAGATCAGACGCCGTCTGAGAGTTCGCCAGCGCATTGACCAGTTAATGCGTCGGTGGTCTGATCTCAGGCGGCGGCAGCCTGATCTGCTAGCGGAGGTCAGAGAACAAATAGAACGTCATAGACGGCGTAAGTATTTTCTATAACAATGTTTTTATCTATGTAATGTTTCATCAAAGTAGGCCTGTAATTAGTGAAGATTAGCAGTCAATCTGATGTTATATGGATGTGAGAGTTGCAATCTGATTGGTTGTCAGAGGCAACATCTCCACTTGGTCCAAACCCTCATCTTAGTTGCAATTTAGATATTGAAAATAGGCTTTATTTTAATATGTATTTGTAAATTACAAACTAATTACAAATATATTTGCTTCTATTGTTAGGACGGGACAGACACAGAATAGCTGAGTTTGCTCGCCGGCAGCTGTTGGAGGCAGAGGAGGAGGAGGAGCCGTTCAACCCTCCCTTGGTTTTAGAGGAGCCCTCACCCCCACATGCTGGCCTGGAGGACCAGGAAGAATCCTCACCAACCCCAATTTCAATCCCGGAGCATGAGGAGACCTTACCAACGGCAGATTACATTGAGGAGGAGGATGAGCACCAGCATGTGCATCATGGTGCTGATGAAGGGGTTCATGGTAAAATATTATTTGAACATTTGATAATTTATGTGTAAACGTATTTTGTTAATCTGTAAAGGTTTTTTCATCTACATATATTTGATGAGTATTTGTATTGTTTCCATTACCATTTTAACTGGCTTAATGGAAATTTAAACATATTTTTACAACAATGATATCATGGTATGTTTTGGCCCTGATTCAGAGTTACACATCCACCTTTGTTTAGGTGGCAGTGTAGACCTGAGCAATACCATGTAGAATTGCAAGGTGAGACAGATTTATATTGTAAAAACATAATTCAAAATAGGAAGTGAATTTTTTTAGCTCAACTCTCTTTTATAGAATAATCATAAAGCTATGCAGTATTTTACTTATACGTGTAAAATTAAAGATATTTCCATGCATGCAATTTTGGTTTCAATAATCTACACTCCTTACTTAGCAAAATGGTTTAGCTGAGCTGTACACTTCAACCAAAAAAAAAAAGAATCATCCCCTTTTTTTTTATTTTAAAAAGATAATTACGACAGTTACTTATAAAGAAAGGAAAAAATACAAAAAAGATTACTTAAATAATTAAGTAGTACAGAAACGTCAAACATAAAATGTTAGAATATTACCAAATTAAAAAAGGAAAAGCAAAACAATAGCTAGATTTAGCATTTATGATGCAGAGTGCTTGGCACTGGACGATTGTTTGAAAATCAATCACAAATTCAAGTCCAATGTTTCAGGATTTTAATGCAATCCTTTTATCAGGGATACAAATTACAAAGTGAGACAACGCAGTGATATAAATACCTTAGATCCAAAGCACACGTGTTCATGCCCATCCACGGGGCGTCCCCGGCTGTCGGAAAGGTACGTCAATCCGGAGGCGTCCCGTCACGGGCACGATGTGCGGCCATGTATGATGATGCATGAAAGCAATGTAAACAAATCTGTGACAACAAACTAAAACATGTGAATAAGATGAGAAGAATAAGAAAAATATTACATGGTGGATGAAACATAAAATAAACATGGTGTGGGGTTACATCGTAATGAAAATCTTGACAAGTGCATAAGTAACGGTAAGTCTCGTTACTCGCAACAAATGTAAACAAGTAGCAACTAAGTGTCAAGGTGATAACAAATAAAACACCACACCATAGTACACTACCTACTGCCAAGGAAAGGTATGATAAAAAACGTGTGTTAGACTGAGTCTAATAAATTCAGACAACAACTGTAATCACCAGGTCATATTCCGTTAAGACCATAATAGTAGTAACGAATTTCGACTACACAAATCCAATATTTTTAAGTAGTAAAACGTGGATAATAATTTTAAACGATCATTACGGATGCACTGCATGGAACAAACCCTGTTCAAGGGAAGGTAGTCCATCTGCCGATATCTATGGACTTGGTACGTCCACACCAAGGACAAACAGATATCAAGTCTAACGGTACTAGTCTAATGACAGAGTAGTAAGTAAATGTATTATAGAGGCAATGAGGAAACACTAAACTTAGTGGACTTAGTAGGATAAGTACTAACGAGGGAAAGGGAGGTCTAATGAGGCATAGAGAATACTCCAATGTACATGGGGAGACAAAATACTGAGAGTATACACCATGTAACGGAGCCTGTCTCTTAACTGAGATGTCCTTTTATCCTAGGGAAATAGACATGGGACCAGCCCACTGTAATCAAAGTACATAACTTTAGGTACATATATATCAAACCAAGCTCCGAGTGGATGAACCTAGGCCCCGAACTGTCCCCCCTGTGTACACTGAGACTATGCTGTGACCGATAGTACTACAGGCAAATGTATATAAACGTATTAAGTAGGATGAACAAGATAGGCATAGGTAGTAAATGGTAATACCAGGGAACCATCCCACGAGGGGATCAAAGTATTAGAGAGAACGAGTGTGTATGACGTGGTGATATAGTAAAAGATCCTATTCAGGTAAAACAGGATAAGTTCAGATGTTCATTAAGACCATTGGGTGACATGGTGTTTAGGTGGATAATCCACCTTGATTCACATTGTAGGAGCATTTTGTCTCTGTCTCCACCTCGTCGTAATGGGGGTACTGTATCAATTATCCAATGCTTTAGCGTTGCTAGACTGTGGTTTGCTTGTAGAAAGTGTCTAGCAATGGATTGTTCGGAGGTACCTTTGGTGAGTGTTTGTCTAATGCTGGAGCGGTCAAGTGCCATCCGTTCCCTGAATGTTCGACGTGTCTTACTGATGTAACAAAGGCCACATGGGCATTGAATCAGATATACTACAAATGTGGATAAACAGGTCAAATGATGTTTAATGTAGATCTTCTTCCCAGATTGTGGGTGGTTGAAAAAAGGTCCCGTTTGCATGTGTCTGCAAGTAGTGCACTGGAGGCACTTGAAGCAACCATTCTTTAGATTGGAGGGAGATCTGTGAGTCACATCTGATTTCACCAGTAAGTCCTTGAGGTTGGTACCCCGGCGATAACATGGCATAGACATAGAAACATAGAAAGTGACAGCAGATAAGAGCCACATGGCCCATCTAGTCTGCCCATTTGTTTATTGAAAACTATACTGACCCTAGACTCTATTTACCCTCAATTGGGGTTACAATTTAGGATACCCTTATATCAATCCGGAGGCGTCCCGTCGCGGGCACGATGTGCGCACATGTATGATGATGCATGAAAGCAATGTAAACAAATCTGTGACAACAAACTAAAACATGTGAATAAGATGAGAAGAATAAGAAGAATATTACATGGTGGATGAAACATAAAATAAACATGGTGTGGGGTTACATCGTAATGAAAATCTTGACAAGTGCATAAGTAACGGTAAGTCTCGTTACTCGCAACAAATGTAAACAAGTAGCAACTAAGTGTCAAGGTGATAACAAACAATTTAAAACACCATAGTACACTACCTACTGCCAAGGAAAGGTATGATAAAAAACGTGTGTTAGACTGAGTCTAATAAATTCAGACAACAACTGTAATCACCAGGTCATATTCCGTTAAGACCATAATAGTAGTAACGAATTTCGACTACACAAATCCAATATTTTTAAGTAGTAAAACGTGGATAATAATTTTAAACGATCATTACGGATGCACTGCATGGAACAAACCCTGTTCAAGGGAAGGTAGTCCATCTGCCGATATCTATGGACTTGGTACGTCCACACCAAGGACAAACAGATATCAAGTCTAACGGTACTAGTCTAATGACAGGGTAGTAAGTAAATGTATTATAGAGGCAATGAGGAAACACTAAACTTAGTGGACTTAGTAGGATAAGTACTAACGAGGGAAAGGGAGGTCTAATGAGGCATAGAGAATACTCCAATGTACATGGGGAGACAAAATACTGAGAGCATACACCATGTAACGGAGCCTGTCTTTTAACTGAGATGTCCTTTTATCCTAGGGAAATAGACATGGGACCAGCCCACTGTAATCAAAGTACATAACTTTAGGTACATATATATCAAACCAAGCTCCAAGTGGATGAACCTAGGCCCCGAACTGTCCCTCCTGTATACACTGAGACTATGCTGTGACCGATAGTACTACAGGCAAAGGTATATAAACGTATTAAGTAGGATGAACAAGATAGGCATAGATAGTAAATGATAAATGGTAATACCAGGGAACCATCTCACGAGGGGATCAAAGTATTAGAGAGAATGAGTGTGTATGACGTGGTGATGTAGTAAAAGATCCTATTCAGGTAAAACGGGATAAGTTCAGATGTTCATTAAGACCATTGGGTGACATGGTGTTTAGGTGGATAATCCACCTTGATTCACATTGTAGGAGCATTTTGTCTCCACCTCGTCATAATGGGGGTACTGTATCAATTATCCGATGCTTTAGACTGTGGTTTGCTTGTAGAATGTGTCTAGCAACGGATTGTTCGGAGGTACCTTTGGTGAGTGCTTGTCTAATGCTGGAGCGGTGAGGTGCCATCCGTTCCCTGAATGTTTGACATGTCTTACCGACGTAACAAAGGCCACATGGGCATTGAATCAGATATACTACAAATGTGTATAAACAGGTCAGATGATGTTTAATGTAGATCTTCTTCCCAGATTGTGGGTGGTTGAAAAAAGGTCCCGTTTGCATGCGTCTGCAAGTAGTGCACTGGAGGCACTTGAAGCAACCATTCTTTAGATTGGAGGGAGATCTGTGAGTCACATCCGATTTCACCAGTAAGTCCTTGAGGTTGGTACCCCGGCGATAACACGGCATCAGAGTAATTTGTTTAAGGTCGGTTAGTCCTGGATCCTGGGATACTAGAGGCCACCACTGTTTGCATACTGTTTTAAGATGACGGCTCCCTGTGTAGTACTTCTGTACAAATGGAATTTTGTTGGGCATAGAGGTCCTCTGTTTAGTTTGCAGAGCTTCATTCCTGGGGATATGTGAGATGGATTCTTTTATTTGCAGTAGTCTGTATCGATCATAACCTCTGGTTTCAAATTTGTCGACCATCTTCAGCATTTGGGTCTCCCATTGATCTTTGTCTGACACAATCCTGTGTACCCTTAGCATTTGGGAATATGGGAGGCCAAATTTAAGTGTCGCTGGATGGTAAGAACTGGCATGGAGGATATTATTACGATCCGTGGGCTTGGTGTACAAGTTGGTGCTGATGATTCCATTCTGGATGGTGATCTGCACATCAAGGTAGTTGATAGTTCTGGGATGTATAAGATAGGTGAACTTAATAGGGTTAGACATTGTGTTGAGATGGTTCATCATGTTGACAAAGTCCACTCCATCAGTTTTCCAAATAAACAGGAGGTCGTCGATGTATCTGCAATAGTACAAACAGTTCTGCAAGAAAGCTTCAGAGTTGTACAAAAATAAATGTTCATAGAAATCCATGTATAAGTTGGCAAATGCGGGGGCCACCGAGGACCCCATCGCACAGCCTGTCAACTGTAAGTAATATTTCCCATTAAAAAAGAAATAATTTTCTTTGAGGGTTTTTTCCAATAATGTTAGAAAAAAGGACACCGGTGGTCCGGTGTACAAAACATTATCTGTGATACTCTGTCGCACCGCCTGCAACCCTTCCCCGTGAGGGATCAAGGTGTACAGGCTGCTCACATCAGCTGTAATCAGAGTTGCTCCATCTGGGATGTCAGTAATTGATAGTAACTGGTTCAGAAGATCAGTAGTATCCCCAATGAATGACCTGCAGTTCTTAACAATAGGTTGTAAAAAGGAGTCCAAATATTTGGATACTTTGTGGTAAATGGACTCTCTAGCAGATATGATTGGTCTACCCGGAGGTGCTGTCAGAGATTTATGTATCTTTGGTACCGTGTAAATCAATGTTATTTTAGGGTGGTCGGTGGTCAAAAATTTCTTAGTTTCCTTTGAGATATATCCATCTTCTTCAGCCTGTAGTAGTATGGCATCTAGATCCTTTTTAAAGGACCCTGTGGGGTCACCACTTAGGAGATTATATACCGCTGGATCTGAGAGTTGACGATTAATTTCATTGATATAATCAGATCGGTCCTGGAGGACAATAGATCCCCCTTTGTCCGCAGGTCTGATGATTACTGTGGAATCTTGTGAGAGGTCTTTGAGTGCAGCACGTTCTGACTTAGACAGATTAGGGATATCATTCATATTCTTGCAGGTTTTTTCCGTCTCATTAATAATCCTAATAAAGGATTTGATTGATGGATTGGTTGAGGGGGGATCAAACGTAGAGGGGGTTCTAAAGGGATTAGTGGTAGAAAACGTGTTTACAGTTTGTGAGTTGTTAAACCATTCTTTGAGTTTTAATTGGCGGTTAAGTCTATTAGTGTTGATTTTCCAAGCCACCGGATCATGATGTGTAGTTGGTACAAAGGATAATCCCTTGTTGCTTACTGTAAGATGGTCTTTAGACAGTGGTTTGGAAGATAGATTGAACACTAATTGTGGATCCTTGATCGACCCCTTCCCCCTCTGGTTCTGCCTGCCCCTCCGCGTGTACCTGTGTTTCCGCGCCCCGTTTGGGCGCGGGTAATCACCCCTAAAGGGGGCTTCTGTGTGGTAGTTTGAGATGAGGATAATGGAGTCTGTTCGGTAGATGACTCTACCTTGCTGCCAGAGGCAGTACTACTCTGTTCAAAGTCAGTCTGCGGTGCTCTCCTGAACCTTGTTTTCCTTTAGGGTATTGGAGGATCCGTGTTGTTAAGCCAGCCATAGACTCTAAGATCTGCATAGTCTCTGTTAACAGTAGCAAGTTTGTTGCGTTTGAATGCTACCAATTCACTTTTATACCTATCCATTTCAGCTTGGAGTTTAGCATACCAGTCAGTGCTGGTGTCTGTGGCTAGCGTGGCTCGATGCTGTAGATCAAAGGCTGTGATTTTAGTTTTAGCATCATTCATAGTTTCCTTACATTCCCCAATCACAAGTAATATCAAGTCCATACTGCATTTGTTCAATATAGATACCCACCGTCTACAAAAATCGGGGTTGGATCTTCCGATAGTGGGTATATTTTTAACATGCAGTCCTCTCGGTATTTTTCTCTCCTTATGGTATTCCGATAGGGTGATGCCATGGAATAAGTAATCCATCTCCCTCTTCTTAAGTTTGAAAAGTTCACGATATAGTTCCAAATTAGTGGCTTTACCACCGTGTTCAAGCCACTGTTCAGTAAATCTGATGTTCTCGGCTTCCGCATCCGAAAAGGACAATGTGTCCGTGATCGAAAAGTTGAAGTGGGGTAAGTGAGCCCTCTGTGTATCTTCCTCTCCAGGTAGGGTAGGAGGTACAGGTTGTTCCCCAGCCATGATTTTCTGTTTAATAGTGCTAGGATTAGGGTGTAAGGGGTGGGAGGGTGCCTCCACTGGGTGTATCACACACCGACAATATAATGATATAGCTCGAGTGGCACTCCTCACCTGTAGTTATGTGCATCCGTGCCCCAGCTGGAACAAAGAAATATGTCCAAGATATATGATGCAGAGTGCTTGGCACTGGACGACTGTTTGAAAATCAATCACAAATACTTCAGGATCAAGTCCAACGTTTCAGGATTTTAATGCAATCCTTTCATCAGGGATACAAATTACAAAGTGAGACAACGCAGTGATATAAGTACCTTAGATCCAAAGCACACGTGTTCATGCCCATCCACGGGGCGTCCCCGGCTGTCGGAAAGGTACGTCAATCCGGAGGCGTCCTGTCGCGGGCACGATGTGCGGCCATGTATGATGATGCATGAAAGCAATGTAAACAAATCTGTGACAACAAACTAAAACATGTGAATAAGATGAGAAGAATGAGAAAAATATTACATGGTGGATGAAACATAAAATAAACATGGTGTGGGGTTACATCGTAATGAAAATCTTGACAAGTGCATAAGTAACGGTAAGTCTCGTTACTCGCAACAAATGTAAACAAGTAGCAACTAAGTGTCAAGGTGATAACAAACAATTTAAAACACCATAGTACACTACCTACTGCCAAGGAAAGGTATGATAAAAAACGTGTGTTAGACTGAGTCTAATAAATTCAGACAACAACTGTAATCACCAGGTCATATTCCGTTAAGACCATAATAGTAGTAACGAATTTCGACTACACAAATCCAATATTTTTAAGTAGTAAAACGTGGATAATAATTTTAAACGATCATTACGGATGCACTGCACGAAACAAACCCTGTTCAAGGGAAGGTAGTCCATCTGACGATATCTATGGACCTGGTACGTCCACACCAAGGACAATCAGATATCAAGTCTAACGGTACTAGTCTAATGACAGGGTAGTAAGTAAATGTATTATAGAGGCAATGAGGAAACACTAAACTTAGTGGACTTAGTAGGATAAGTACTAACGAGGGAAAGGGAGGTCTAATGAGGCATAGAGAATACTCCAATGTACATGGGGAGACAAAATACTGAGAGCATACACCATGAAACGGAGCCTGTCTCTTAACTGAGATGACCTTTTATCCTAGGGAAATAGACGTGGGACCAGCCCACTGTAATCAAAGTACATAACTTTATGTACATATATATCAAACCAAGCTCCAAGTGGATGAACCTAGGCCCCGAGCTGTCCCCCCTGTGTACACTGAGACTATGCTGTGACCGATAGTACTACAGGCAAAGGTATATAAACGTATTAAGTAGGATGAACAAGATAGGCATAGATAGTAAATGATAAATGGTAATACCAGGGAACCATCTCACGAGGGGATCAAAGTATTAGAGAGAATGAGTGTGTATGACGTGGTGATGTAGTAAAAGATCCTATTCAGGTAAAACGGGATAAGTTCAGATGTTCATTAAGACCATTGGGTGACATGGTGTTTAGGTGGATAATCCACCTTGATTCACATTGTAGGAGCATTTTGTCTCCACCTCGTCATAATGGGGGTACTGTATCAATTATCCGATGCTTTAGACTGTGGTTTGCTTGTAGAATGTGTCTAGCAACGGATTGTTCGGAGGTACCTTTGGTGAGTGCTTGTCTAATGCTGGAGCGGTGAGGTGCCATCCGTTCCCTGAATGTTTGACATGTCTTACCGACGTAACAAAGGCCACATGGGCATTGAATCAGATATACTACAAATGTGTATAAACAGGTCAGATGATGTTTAATGTAGATCTTCTTCCCAGATTGTGGGTGGTTGAAAAAAGGTCCCGTTTGCATGCGTCTGCAAGTAGTGCACTGGAGGCACTTGAAGCAACCATTCTTTAGATTGGAGGGAGATCTGTGAGTCACATCCGATTTCACCAGTAAGTCCTTGAGGTTGGTACCCCGGCGATAACACGGCATCAGAGTAATTTGTTTAAGGTCGGTTAGTCCTGGATCCTGGGATACTAGAGGCCACCACTGTTTGCATACTGTTTTAAGATGACGGCTCCCTGTGTAGTACTTCTGTACAAATGGAATTTTGTTGGGCATAGAGGTCCTCTGTTTAGTTTGCAGAGCTTCATTCCTGGGGATATGTGAGATGGATTCTTTTATTTGCAGTAGTCTGTATCGATCACAACCTCTGGTTTCAAATTTGTCGACCATCTTCAGCATTTGGGTCTCCCATTGATCTTTGTCTGACACAATCCTGTGTACCCTTAGCATTTGGGAATATGGGAGGCCAAATTTAAGTGTCGCTGGATGGTAAGAACTGGCATGGAGGATATTATTACGATCCGTGGGCTTGGTGTACAAGTTGGTGCTGATGATTCCATTCTGGATGGTGATCTGCACATCAAGGTAGTTGATAGTTCTGGGATGTATAAGATAGGTGAACTTAATAGGGTTAGACATTGTGTTGAGATGGTTCATCATGTTGACAAAGTCCACTCCATCAGTTGTCCAAATAAACAGGAGGTCGTCGATGTATCTGCAATAGTACAAACAGTTCAAGAGAAGAACAAGAAAAGGGATGACTGAACTAACAAGATGGACAAGACTAACCAGGGCAGAACACGCACACGCAAACAGCGGGAACCCCCGGAAGGACTTAAGAGAGACAATCACTCAGGAGAGGTAAGGTAAGTACAAATGGGGGCCGACACTAAGGAGAGAGAGAGAGGGAATGGGAACACCAGGATATGAGGCAAGGTACTGGGCAGGAACAAGGCTGGGCACTCAAGAACGCAAGAAAGAAACACTAGGCAAAGAGAGAGAAAGAAGCAGGCACAGTGACTGGAGATAAACTATAGCCGGCACTGAGCTGCTGCAGACAGGCTGAAATAGAGGCTGCTAGCCTGTGATAGGCTGGTTTCAGACCAGCCTCCTAGTTTACTACTAGGAACACCTCCCAGCATGCGAAGGCGTTCATTCATCATAAGAAGAGAGGAGGTCCACGTGCTGGTGTTTACATGCTGTGACCAGCATGTGCGGTTGGACAGGAGAGGGAGAGCCACAAGGCAGAGCAGCACATAACATTAATCAGGATATATCATGGCTTGGCCTCCAGACCGATCATGGGGTGTAGTTCTTCTGATGATAATCTTTAGAGTAAGTGTGTTGTTATAAGCTTTTCCACAGCTTGCAAAGACAGTTGCAAAGTATCCAGTGGTAAGGCAGGATCGTAGTACTGCGGGTAATAATTACACAAACACTGACGCGTTTCTCCACCCCCTGTGGGCGGTTTCATCGTGGGCGGGGGGAGGTAGGTAAATGAGGGTAGGAGGGCGGGCTAAGCGGCCATACGCTCCTGTGCGAGCGTATGGCTCCTTCCTTACGCCGACTGAAGTTATGGTAGCCTTCAGCCGGCATAAGGAAGGGGCCATACGCCCGCACAGGGGAGTGTCAGGGTAAGTGAACGCCGATACGCTGTGATTTAGTAAGCACAGCGCATCGGCGTAGGTCTGGATCAGGATCAATGTCCTTGCGGACATTGCACGGATAGTTAAGGTAGCCCTATGGCATAAGTGCCACAAGGTGCCTAAAAAGGGGGAGGCGGGATGTGGGCAGGACGGGTGAATTAGGTGCGGGTCTGTCCCTAGTGATTGCTGCTATGGGACCCAATAATGCCAAACATTACCCTTGGTATAATGTACGGAATTCCAACAAAGGCTGAAAATTTGATTTTCAGTGGAATTAGTCTTTAAATAGTTACTAATATCGTTCACATTTTGTTGTTGCTCTACTCTTACTAAATATTCTGTTAGTTTAGTTCATTTTAAGTATTTAAAAATAAAAATGGTTGCTTGTCTTGCATAATAATAATATGTTTTAATGAAATCCTGAGCTTGGCTCATCAGCCACTTATTTGATATAATTGCCATCTATTTACACTCGGTCAAGTCATTCTAAGCATGTTTGTAAATTTAATCTGATCTGATGTTAAGAAACATGACATTAAGATTGATTTCTCGGAATATGAACAACAATTATGTTCAAGGGCAGCAGAACCAGGGTTAGGAACATTTTGACTTGTACAGAAAGATAGAAGGACACAAGTAAACAAAACACTAGTCTAGCGATAAGCAGTAGCTGAGTTTGCTGAAAAGGCAAAAACAATGGCCAGGAGATGTATATAGGTCTCTGTGTACTATAGATCATATTAAATGTGGATGTGCCGCATTACCGTAGTATTTATTGTTAATAATATTGTGTTGTAGGGTTGGATCCAGATCCCGATCTCTCACTTGTATATAATTTTATATATTTTAGATGTATATATTTTTGTTTTTAACATGTACTGAATAAATTTATTGATTGGATCCATTTGTTTTTTGTTTCCCCGTGCCCCCTGGGGGGTTTGGCGGCTTCCGCCCCAACCAGAGAAACGGTTATGTAAGGAAACAGAGGGACTTGAAAGTTACTCATTGTTTCTGGAAAACAATCCATCTTGCCATTACGGATTATCGCTTATTGGATTTAGGACTTCAATCTATTCGGGACACTGTGAGGACTTCTTTTGGTCGATGCCACCCTCTGCTTATATATTCAGTGCTTACCATTTATTTATTACTGTTATTAATCTTAGGGGTCCCTTATTAATTTAGAGGGTTATCACCTTTTGTTTCTATTTTGCACAATTATTATTTTATCACTGGGACATTTATTCATCACCCTGCACATGTGTTATTTATTGTTCCCATCCATTTGTGCCCATATATTGGCTTATTCTGATGATTTCACCTTGTGAAGCCATTGTATCCATTGTTTAGACCTCATATATTTAGTGCTATACCATTATTCTATCACAGTTATTAGCCTAAGAGGTCTGTTATTAGTTTTATTAGCGCTTCACGCTATTCCTTTATTGTATATCTAGTTACTGTGGAGAGAGCTGGACTCCACTGTGTGGTTTGGCTGCTTTTAGTTACCCTTTTAGTTTTATATTTAGAGCTGCGCCAATCTTTGTTCATTTATGCCTGTGTCAGATGTTATACAACAGATCTCCTGGCGTACGGAACTGAGTTCTACACGTTAAAGAGGCAGTCCCTTACATCCATATGCCTAATCCCTGCAAGGGGGCTGGGATAGGCATGGAGCGGAAGGTGAGTGGCGGTGGTAGGCACTACCCTGTGCCACCTCTACGTTCGGAACAGAAAACTTAAGGTAGGGTTCTGGACACGTAAGTGTTTGGAACTCCTTATGTTAGAGGGGAGTGACGTTGGCGATAACTTCCTTCTCATGATCGTACTTCATGGGACATGCACAGGGGTCTGTATCAGGTCTTAGGTCACGTGGTAATGTTCGCTGACCACCTCCCTGACCTCTGCTCTCTTCTTGGTCCTCTCATACGTTTGCTGTCATTTCAACTACCCTGATGTACAAACATTAAGTAGGAATAGGGACACTGTAAAGAAATGTAGTCACTGACACTGTGCTTCATGAGGATTTTTATTAAATTAAGTTTTATTTACTATTTAAATTGATTTTTATTTGTTCTAAAAAAAAAGTATAATAAAAGGAAATGTGTTATGTACATAAAATGCAGAACCAAGCAGATCGTGAGATAAGTAAAGTACTGTATATGGTAATTTCAACTTTACGAGTGAACGGACAGAGAACATAACACTATTCAGCACATTCACCTATGTACAGGAAGCAAGAGCGGCTCAGTTTAGTTATTACTGGTACATAAATGAATTATTAACTGTAAATATGAGAATGAATTCACAGGTTATAATTACACTCAGGTTAAGATTCAGTCCCTAAGCTTGTAAGAAACCCAGAACTTCAAGCGCTGAGTGCACTTTATAGTCTTTCAATGCCATTCCAGGTAATTGATCCATATGTAAAATGAATATAATGCGTCCAATCCAGTGGTCTGTACAGATTATAGGCCACTGTTCTGCCAATTTTAGAACGTTGATTTTAATAATAGATCAGTGAGAATCCTATTTGTTATGTAATACTTACCTAAACCTTTGTATGACCGGAATGTTTGCCTGGAGTGTATCCATATAGATCAGTTATACAATAGGCAGAAATTACTTACTTATAGCTATACTACAGATGACCGGATCTAGCCAATCAAGCGTATGTCTAAAGAAAACAGGCTGGGGGAGGGAAGTAGAGACACCCCTTATCCCAATCCATACCCAGGCTATACTTTTTAGCCCTGTTCATTACTATGAGGTACTGTGTATTCTACCTGTGTAATATGGGGTTTCTGTAGCTGTAGTAGAGTGTGTTATGTAGTTATTATATGTTATATGTAGGGTGTTATGTGTGATAAGTGTTATATTAGAGGTAAGCCTGATTACAGGATATTGATGAGGGGGGAAGCTGTAGCTACATTGATCCCCCCCCCCCTGTGCAGGACGTCCATACATGGTTCATACATAATGTGACCATACGTCCCGTTTTGAAAGGGACAGTCCCGTTTTTTGATGGACTGTCCCGTTGTCCCCGTGCCCCGCTTCGGGACGCCGAAATGTCCCGTTTTCAGAGACATTAATAAGGCTGTCTGCACAAAACTTAAGAGGAGGAAAGAAGGCTGGCTGGACAAAAATAAAGAGGGAAATGTGGCTGACTGGACAAAAATAAAGGGAAAATGAGGCTGACTCGACAAAAATAAAGGGGGAAATGAGGCTGACTGGACAAAAATAAAGGGGGGAATGAGGCTGGCTGGACAAAAATAAATGGGGAAATGAGGCTGAATAGACAAAAATAAAGGAAAATTAGGCTGACTGGACAAAAATAAAAGGGGAAATGAGGCTGGCTGGACTAAAATAAAGGGAGAAATGAGGCTGGCTGGACAATAATAAGGGAAATGAGGCTGACTGGACAAAAATAAAGGGGAAATGAGGCTGGTTGGACAAAGATAAACGGGAAATGAGGCTGACTGGACAAAAATAAAGGGGAAATGAGGCTGGCTGGACAAAAATAAAGGGG
>WWET01000781.1:452479-468455 GCA_011038615.1 Limnodynastes dumerilii | reverse complement strand
AGCAGCACGGATAATCCGATTGCTGGTTAATCGAGTCACGGATAATCGAGGTTCTACTGTAAATCTAGCTCGTACAATCTATTATCAGATGAAAACTATGGGGTAGATCCAGACTTACGGGCTTGTTACGTTAGATCGCGTAGCGTATTTATGCTATCGTATTTTCTATGCACTCCACTCGCTCGTACATACTTTGGCTGTTTTACGCTTCTTCCCCAAACCCTACCTTAACTTTTCAAAGTGTAACTACTGACATATGTAATGGATTCACGTATGTGACGGCCTAACCCGGTCCCTGCTGTCCAATTTAAATCCCTCCCTCCGCCTACAACGCGTAACTACGGGTGCCGTGTGGATGAATACGCTCCTTCGTTCGTAGTTACGCTGATGGTACGTACGCTCAGTGTTACGTGTCGTACCATCTGCCGCCCGCATGCGCAGTAAATACAAATCAGGGATTTTACGTCAGCGGCTAGCGTAAAATCACTAGCACTAGGTCTGGATCTGGCCCTATATTTGTATAATAACAACATAAATGCTTTTGCTTGACTACAACTATATATATTCTTCTAGACTTCTGATGATCTATGCAAGATATCGCCAGCACAGGACAACCCCGAGGAAGAGTTACTGGAGACCAACCACCAACATCATAAGCACAAGAGTCATGGGCATAGTCAGCACAAGGAGGGTCATAACAAACCCATTGGCCACAAAAAGCACCACCACCACCACCACCATAGAGAAGACTGCCAGCACATGGTAGCAGAGGGTGAAAGGGAGGGAGGTGGACAACAGAGGGAGGTGGTTTTTGTACCACAGAGAGAGGCTGACACCCCAGGTCTAAGAAACAAACTCTGAAAAAAGTCCTGAAAGAAGCAGTACCTCTGAGAATGGGAAGATACGTCAGGAAAGGCCGCAAACAGCTGATGCTGACATTGCAGACAGCTGTCCTTTGAGGCGGCACGGAACGGCGTCACCTGACAGTGTGACGAGGGACTCCCAGCTTCCTGTGCTTGACAGGAACTGCTGTCGGACACCCTCAAAGAAACCTGACAGTGACGTCTGGCTCCGGCTGCATGACACACAGTGAGTGCGGTCCAGCCTGACGACAAGCTCCCGGTAGTAACTGAGCACCGTGTTGCTTGAGAGTGATCGAAGGAGACGGAGAACTGACAGTGACAGGAGCAGTGCAGACTTCACCAGTAAGCTGCTAAAAAGTCACGTGCATCCCTAGCAGTAAAAGCACCACTGCTGTAACAACAGTAAAGTCCAGAGATATATAAATAAGGCAACGTAACATCATAAGGAAGCAAAGTAATATCCTCCACAACAGTGTAGTATAAACTTTAAATGCAAATGATAAATCAGAGAACTAGATCTTTTGGTGCTCTAGCTGTTGAGGAACCATAATTCTGGCATTGCATGCTGGGAATTTTCCTTCCACACCAGCTACAGAGCTACAGCTTGCCTCAACATCATTTACAGGGATGTATATTCTGGACAATACCTGCAGCATCGTCTCCTGAGATCAGTAGGGCTAATCTGTTTCCTGCTGGAGAGGTGGGCAGTGACCTGTATTACAGATGGCTGCTTGACTCATGAGCAGTGAACAGATTAACCCCAGCGGGCCGGACATCTGAGCCCTTTACCATCCTAGCACACGTGTGTATGGAGCTCACGTATTTCGCCTCTCTCGTTCGCCTCCTCGAATTGTGGTTGCATCAATGAAGAGCGAAGCAGAAACTACAAAATAGGGGCTTCAGTTCTGATACTCGCAGTCATAACGGGATTGGGGACTAGAGAAGAATTCTTTAAAATCCTTTATTTTCTTATACAATAGTAGTTTCCTCACTCCAGAAAACTATATTTCTTTGCTAAAGATTCGTAATAACCAGCGATCGCTTTGTAGAACATGTTTTTTCTGAGTATCTGTTTAGATGGTTTTTATAGAGATTTTGAGAGTTTGTGTTGAATTGCTTGCTTTAATAGCTGATGCTGTAAAATCAATGAGGGTTTATAGGGAAATAAACTCCTAGTCAACCTGAAAAAACCTTTACAGCAGTGCTATAATGCAGGAATGTGGAAGGTTCAGAGAAGCAGATAACTTGATTGGCATCTCAAAATATGTGCAAATAAAGTTTATATAAGCCATTGTGTCTGTGTTCTTTGTATATACTGTATAGTATATCTATATCTATATCATGAGGGGGGAAATAGAAGGTCAATATAAGATGTTTAAACTAGCCACACATTATACAATAATCTGACCAATCAACCTATTATGGCACAATGTAAGGCAAGGACCTATTTATTGGAATGCTGATAAAATGGGAGAGATCAGATAGCCACTGTGCTACTAAGCAGGGTGGTAGGGAGATAGCCCTAGTTAAAGGAAAGTGTGTAATCACTATACAATGTTCCCTGCTATTAAAGTGTCATGCTGGGGCGATACATAAATATAGTTTAACATTGTATAGTATAGATTATAGGCAACCCTGCGGCACTAAGGTGTTATGGGACTACAGCTCCCAGCATTCTCCAGCAGCAGAGCTGATAGCTGGAAAAGCATGCATCTGTGTGGCCTAAGGCTGCTTATGTCTGGTATTATGTGTCCTTAGCCTAAGAATACTACTATTAACAACCTCTCACCCCCATGGAGTAGAAATAATCATTTTTAAAACATCAAGTTCAATTCTTTAATCTATATTGTCTTAGCATAGCTGAATATTATCAGAGGCGTCTCCTCTTCAGACGGGAATCTAAACCACCATTCAGCCGTCTCTCTAAATCCTTAATAGTGTTCCGGAGACTTTCTATCTCCTTGTTCTTCTCTTCCTGTAAATGCTGCAGCTTCTGTGGGAAGAGAGCCAGATGCCATGTTGCTGATTAGGAATAGTTCAATGACACGTTACCTGTAACCTAATTGTATTTCCATGTTCCATAAACAGCGTGACAATCATTAATGGGGCTGTAGCAGAACAACATGTTGACTGTTATATAACTATAGAAGGGCACTGTGACATATGGCAGATTCCACAAGATGCTGTGCAAATTGTTCTACATGTTGGGTATTAAGGTGCAGTTTATCAACCTAACAGACCTACTGTACCTAACATCTGTATATGCCATTAAAGTCTATAGCGTTCAGTGACACCCCTGTTTTACGATATTGGTCATCTCTGGTGTTCACATATAGATATCAGGGTCCGCTATCACAGTTACGTTGTAGGCATATGTAGTAGCTTAGGGGGGGTGATGATGGGGAACAGCGCTATGGTGTGGATTCTTATAATATGTTAAACATAGAATATATCACAGAAAACCATCTATGGATATCTAAGCACTGAGCAGCGGCACACAGCAAAAAAATAATCCGTCTCATACAGTCCTTCGTTCAGCAAAACAGATGCTCCGTGTATCATAAACGCACTCCAAAAGTATTGGGGAAATGGAAAAAATATAAAAAAATAAATAAATAAAATGGAGGTGAATAAATCACATAAACTCTGGTATTCTCCTAACATTGACAAGATACACCTTATGTGAATGTAAATGTAGTGCATTAAGATTAAACTCTGATTATCGGAGGGTCTGGTGAGAGAACCGCCAAATAATCATACTATATATACCTTTAACAGGTCCCTTAACGTCTCAAAATAACCCAAGAGAATGTATAATTAAAACATACATTTTACTGGGTAATAATGGTTTTTATAATATTGGTGTTTCGTATGGGTAGTTCCTTTCGTTACACCTAGGTTATGTTTTGTCTGTTTCATTGTTTTTTATTATGTCTTAATACCCAGTAAAATTTATGGTGGGCTGCTGCTAGGTTTTAAGTGCTTTTCAAGTGGTACACCCCCTATTCTTTATATGTAGTAGCTTATTTACGCTATCTATGTACCACTTCTGTATATAGCGTATATAATCTGCGACGCATGCGTAGTAGCTCAATTCTTAATACAACGTACGTAAGACGAAGACTACGAAACTGTGAATCCGGACCCAGATGCCTGGATGCGTCCAATGGGCCGGATCCGGAATGAAATGCCCGCATCACTCGCAAGTCCTCCACAACGGAAGTGAAATTACAACGGTGTGATCCTATGGCCTTAACGTCTACACACCCGCCTCACGTAATATAGCGCTGGTACGTAATGAAGGATCGTACATAAAGCCCTCACTGTAAGAATTGAATACCTCCCCCCTGTCCAAGGTGTGTACACGCTGTCTTCACACCCTGCTGACAGAAGGGATTCCAGTGCATAATCCAGAACACTTGCAGAGTACACGCTGGGAATGTGTGCATACAGTAGGCTGTTTAGCATAATTCTGGATCCAATCTAATATTATTAACTCTCCATTGTATTGTCTTTCTTACCCCATGTCCTATTTGTGACATTGGTAATCTGCCCTGTAAGATCCACTAACTTTATTCTGACCTCTGCAATGTCTATAATATACTTCAGTCCCCCATTACTAATACTTTATCATTCCCTGTAATGCCTGCATTTTATATCATCTGACATTGGAAAAGCTGACATCTTAGCACTGACGCCCCCGGCTGCTCTTCTGTGGGTGCATGCATTGGGCCCCCCTCTCCCTGGGCCTTGTATCAGCTGCACCTCCTGCATCCAAGGTAGTTACATGGCTGATCACTGAGGAAATCAGACCTATCTTGTATGTTAAAAAGGCAAATAGATTTTTGCTTATACTTTGTAAGGACAGTTATAAAAACTGCTGTAATGATGAATGGTGGCGTTTCCATAACAACCCGTCCTATTCTAGCTATTATTGGAGCAGATCCTCAGTTCCGATTCATTTGCAGTTAGATCAGTGAATATTAGCTGTACGGGGATCCTCAATTCCAGGGCTGAGATATCCGTGCAATTTCTCTGCTTTCACTCCCTTTGGACCAATGGACTTCTGAGTCCCTATATAGACGATTGGTCTAATCTAATTGTGCTTGCACAGCAGTCACACAAATCATGAGATAAGTGTCTTTCCTATTCTAGACGCCCTATGCAAAATCACAGAGCATTATTATAGGTATTAAATGCTTCCAGTGACACAGATACTCTGCAAAATCACTGAGCTGCCCTGTCAGGACCTGCTTCTATGTAGAACATATACACAAATTCCCCATCTAAAAAGACATCATAGACCCGATGCAGTGTTTAAAAAGGAGAGGAAATCAGATGGAAAGTTACATCCGGACAAAATAATGTTGAAATTCCGGGGAATCTAATTCATTTGATTATTTGCTTTTGGTTATTGCGCACAGATACTGACCAGCTTTACTTTTTAACTGTTATGTAGACTTGGGCCGTGCTCTCCCCTATCACTCACCTCTCACATGCAGACTTCAGGACACTAACGATTCCAAAACCCCCTTCTTAAAATCACTGCAACGATCTGCATCCGTCCGAATGCAGATCCATGCATCCACTTCTGCAGGCCACTTACCTTAATCTGCATGCCTATCCTCACCTCTGTGATGGGGATCAGACATGCAGCATTTGTGGAACGCCCCCTCCCAGCTGCTGAATTTTAAAATCTTCTACCAGAAGGAGCATGTCTGCATATAGAAGTGTTCTAAACAGGAAGTCTGCCCTCTGGTGGCCAACTCGCCTATGCACAATAAAGTTTAAATTAAGTAAATTGGGGCAGATCCAGACCTACGGCCGCCAGACTAGTTACGGCGGCCGTATGCGTAAGAACGGCAGAAATGCTGTTCTGCGCATGCGCCGGGCATATTTTGCCCGCCGTAATTCATGGCTCACAGAGATCTAGTGTCTGTAACTACAGCCTAGTTACGGACGAAGGGGCGGGCAGCTCCATAACTACGCTGTAGTTACGGAAGCTGGGCGGGGGGGAGGGAGGGTAATTAGGAAGAGAGGGCTGGGTTAGGGAGGTTACGCTCCTGTGTGAGCGTAGTTACATACAGTTATGTTGGCTGAAGTTAGGGTAGCCTTCAGCCGGCGTAACTGTGTGTAACTAAGCTCACACGGGGGGAGGGACAGGGGGAGTGCACCAGCGGGCCAGCGTAGCTCTGGATCAGGCCCATTATCGCTCTGTATACAGTTTTGCAGTTAGGAAGGGGATGCATTCGCCACCTCGAAAATTCCATTTTAGAAATATAAACAGCTTTTTTTTGTCTGTCTCTATTTGGAAAATGGTAATTATTAGAAATTTTAACAAGTGAATAGGTAAGTATTCCAAATTTATTTTTCAGCATACTAAACCATTCATTAATTCAGAAACCGCTGCTGCAGACCCATCGCACCAACACAGACCCGCCGGAGCACTGATGTAGAGCTACCGGACAGATTATTGCAGGGGACTCTATGGGAAGGTTTAGGGTTAGGCTGCAGGAAGGGGAGTCAGATTAGGCTGCAGGGAAGTAAACCTTAGATTCAGGCTGCAGGGAGGAGAGTGTTAGGGTAATAGAAGGGGAGGGTTAGGGTAATAGAAGGAGAGGGTTAGGGTAAGGATAAGGGTTGGGTTAGATAAATACTTCCCATTTGCTGCCACATCTTCGTCCTGGGGTTGAGCGATTGCTTCTCCTTGGTGAAGCAGAACAATTGATTAAGAAGCAGTTTGGAACTGGTTGGAAGAAGGGTGTTCTCGCCGCAGACCCACACCCTCAGGAAGGGTGGTGCTATGTTTGATATATGTGGGAATCACACTAGAATGACCATTTTTCTCAATTTTATATATTTCATGGTCTGATAAATTATAATGTACAAACTAGCAATTTTCTTGTTAGTACTGAAATATAGGAATATCGCAATGGGTCCAGAGTGTGACTAAGAGGAAAACAGGAGGAAAGTTATCATTGCTGAGCGGTTGAATTGTATGCACACATTCCATACGACTCAATCGTAAAGCAATAAACGATGAATCCATTAGGAGGGGACATTCAAGCGGGCGGGGCTTAGTATTACAATGTACAGATTGGCTGCGCTAATGGAATGCGAGACTACAGGAGGAGATTTAATCTGTTTGCAGTATTAGAGTTGAGAGGTGGGGCCAGATTTACTAAACTGCAGAAAAGGAAAAGTGGAGATGTTGCCCATAGCAACCAACCAGCTTTTAGCTCTCACTTTCCTATTACATACTAGAGAATGTCAGCTGGCATTTGATTGGTTGCTATGGGCAACATCTCCACTTTTGCTTTCCTGAAGCTTAGTAAATCTAGCCCATGATGTTTTCTAGTCCAATTTGAAATAATAGTGAAAAGGTGAAGCTGGTCATTATCTGTGTGTAATAAGCAACATAAAGTATTCTCCCTGCTTGAATAGAATAAAATGTAACATGATTTTGCTTGTAACTTTCCACCTGTTTTCCTCTTATTTTTAAAATTAAAACTTTACATTTTTTTATATCCTAATAATATGGGGCTGGATTCACAGATCCGGTGTGACGCACCTAACTCACCCGTCCTGCCCCCATTCTGTCCCCCTTTTTAGGTACCTTATAGTATAGCGGAGATACGACTGTCGTAAATGAGGGAACAGCCCCTTTCCCGTAACAGCCATCGTACATAACATACGGCATCGGAAGAAATTTGACAGAGGAATTATGTACGCGCTGTACGTAATTTCCCTGTCTTACGGACCTGAGGCTCGGGCCTAATATATACACAGCTGCTTTTATTGATCAATGGTTGGTGTTGCAGACAGTTTACCTGAGTGTGTGGTAGGGCTGAGTCCATGCTTCTGGTCCAGCAGTCCTACAGAACCTTATGCTACTATCCAGACCCTGCCTGGTTTTACAAGAGACCAGGGGCAGAAGGTCCGGGTGGAGCCAGGAGGCACTGGGGCAGAGCTGGGTGGGACAACTGCCTGATAGAATATGTCAGAGGCTGAAATGGATGGATTTCCAAATTCCATACTCTATTAGCAAAGCCATACTGTACATTGTAATACTAAACCCTTGAATATGCACTCTGGCCCCCCTATCGGAAGTGTCATTTATTGGACGTCTGGCTTCAGGGTATTATGTTCTGATTGAGTCGCATGGAATGTGTGCACACAATTCAGCCTCTCAGCAATGATAGGGCTTTTCTGGATCCGGATAATTCCACTTTAATTGACATTGGGATAGATCCAGAACACCGTCCGCGAATTTATGCTAGCGGTTGGCGTAAATTCACACATTAGTACTTACGGCGCATGCGCACGTCAGTTGTTATGCCACATAAGTCATAGCGTAAGGGGCAGAAAAGTATCAGTAGCGTATCAACGTACAGGGGGGCGTGCCAGCCATACACCACCCGTAACTATGCTTGGAAGGCGGGGTGAAGCATTTAAATCGTACAGTGTGGGCATGCTCAGCAGCGTAGCTACGTGTGTGAAGTCCGTCCTCTAGTGGTTACGCAGCGCAAAGTTAAGGTAGGATATGGAAAGCGTAAGGCGCCTAAAATACGTACATGAGAGGGGTGTGCCGAGGGGATGCTAGCGTAAGAACGCAGCGTAGTAAAAGCGTAGCTCTGGATCTGGCCCATTATGGGTATTATGTGCATATTATATTTGGCACATAGCGGTTCTAGTTATATAATACTTGGTAGAATCAACAGTCATAATGAGGATGAAAATCCCATATTTAGGGAACATCCATTTATAGTGATCTCCTGCTCCATGATCTCAGAATTCTGCTCTTCGAGCATGCACAGAATACAGGAAGTCTGAAGATAAAGTCATTGGGCCTGATCCAGACCTACGATGTAGCGCTCAGCGTTACATCGAGGGACTCCCCCTGACACTCCCCCTGCCCCATTGTATTTAACCTAACTTCAGCCGGCGTAAGGGAGTGTAAATACGCTGGGACAGCGGCGTTAGTACGATAACGCCGCCCTCCCAGCCTCATTACCCTCCCTCCCCACCACCTACCTGCTCTAAATGCAACGTCGTAACGCTGGGGGACGCCGATCAACGATCGGGCGTTGCCGTAGCTACACCGGGGAACATCTGCCTGGCGCATGCGCAGATCATCTTTTTAGACGATCTTACGCTGCTGCCTGAAGTATTAACGCCGGGCAGCGTAGTTCAGGATCGGGGCCATTGGCCCCAATTCAGATCTGAACTCAAATGGTAGCGCATCGTGTGTGCCATACTGGCATGTTCTAATAAACGATTTGATACGTTCAGTCCACATGCACACTTTATCGGGACATCTGAATGGCACAAAGCAGCAAGCTCTCTGCTGCTACGTCTCCAAATACGTTCTGCAAGTGCAGGGTAGAGGACTGTGTGTGGAATGGTTACTAACAGAACAGTGGCTTCAGCTGCAGTGTTTATGCTGTAAAACAATGGAAAAATGCATTCACAGTAAAATAGTAATAGTAAAAAAAAACAATCACACAATAAACTAGCAGCTATTCCAGTTCTGTTTAATATATTTTCTTGAACAATAATCAAGCTCAGGGGCACTATCTTCTCTTATAAATGAGTGCCCCCTGACTTAGACATGAAGCATGACCTGCAGTAGGTGTATATTTTTCAATGTAAAATAACTTTTGTTATGTCTGACTAGGATCGGGTGCACTTGCTTTGGCGCAAGCTTACTGTACATTGACTACGTCCCACCTTCTACACGCCCCTCAGAGTGCAAGCCTGGATGCCAAGGTTGCTCTATGATCTTAAGGGGATGTGCTCTTCAGCTCTGAGTGTGTGCAGTAGTAAATCACGCAGAGAAACATCACGCCAGCTGGCATACGCTCAGATCTGGATTGGGGTCATCGTTTGGTCAAATGCCTGCACAGGATCGCAAGCACTGAAGTCTTATCTTTAACAATAGTGGACCAGATTCAGAGACTGAATATAAGAGAGGAAAGTTACTCCTGGGCAAAACCATGTTGATTTCAGGGGGAGTCAAGTTAATTGTATTCTTTGTATGCAGGGATATATCTTTTCTTATCCTTGCTGCACACAGATAGTGACCAGCTTTACTATTACACTGGTATAAACTTGGGATAGGAAGCGTCACCTCTGAACTTTAACACCATTTGCAACAGATGATATGACTCCCCTGCAATCAGCATGGTTTTGCTCAGAAGTAACTTTCCTCTCTTATTTTCAATCTTTGAATCCGTTCCAGGATGGCGATCCTAACTTAAAGCTCCCTCCCATGCCACCTCCCCCTATTTTTAAAGAGCCCTAGGGCTTCCCTAACTTCTTAAGAAGGAGAATACGAATGGTCTTTTCCCTAACCCGCCTTCCCAGGCTCCTTTCCATACCCCCCCCACCCCCCTNNCCCTTCCCACCCCCCCCCCCCCACCACTCGTCCTAAAACCTCCCAGAACCATTGCACGCCTCTTTCTTCTTCGGAAACTACATTCAGTCTTAAAAGACCGCATGTAGTCAATCTACATACCAAAATGGTATGTAGATTGCGTAAAATGACCTACTACGCATGCACAAATGATTCTTAAGTGTAAATTCGGTCCCCTATTGTTAAGTCTGCATCCAGTCCTAAATTACAATATACCTTATTGGTTGATCTGGAAAAAGTTAAACATTACAAAAGCAAATGCTTCATGCAGAACAGCTACTTTTCACTTTGAAATGTTTCCCCACACATCAGAGGAAGAAGCAGAGGGATTGTGGTTACTTCAGAATGTTTTAATTAAGTTATATAATGTAGCTAGCATTAGCTATGCACAGCTAGAAACTAAACACGCAATGCTCCTGAGAACAAATACAACTCTCACACTGCACATTGTATGTCAGCACAGATTTATAACATCCCTTTAGGGCAACTAAGCTCAGCTTAAAGATACATTTTGCATTTCTGTCTTTGAGTTGCACGTATCTAACAATTTGTGCTGTTTAATATAGAGACACAAACGCAAACACATTAATATGCATAGATAACTCTTATAGATCAGGGGTTCAAGTAGGTTAAACACACAGTAGGGTAAACACACTTGGGATAACAAAAATCTCGTATAGGCTTGATAGCATAAATTATTATTATTTGGTTTTGCCATCAATTTCTAGAAATGTTATTTTGTGGCAACATCAAACAGGATGTGTTTTGGATGGGTATATTTTATATATAGAATAAATGCTTTCACTGAAGCCCTAGTATCCCAATTATAGCAGGGTTGCCGTCTTTTAAAGGTTTCCTTCCGGGAGATCCCGGAGGGAAGCCATAGATGCATACAGGGGGTGGGGCTTAATGATGAGTTTTATGCAAATCACTTCATTAAGCCCCACCCCTTGACTATTAATTGCCCTTTTTAGTTTACCAGGTTTGGAGGTGGGGCTTAATGACATTAAGCGTCATTAAGTCCCTCCCTCTCCCTAGCAACACTAGGATACTAGTTTTGCCAGGCAGGGGGGCGGAGCCATGGCCTCAAGTTGCTTGTGTGAGATTTGCCTACTCTGCCGGGATACCAGGAGAACAGCCAAATTTCGGGAGTGTCCGGGAGAGTCAGCAACCCTGAGTTATAGTGACACCAGCCATTCGTCTTATAGCCTGAAGATAGTACCAACTTTTTCAGGCACTGCATGCTATTCAAATGCAGGTAGTGTCTTAACACTGTGTACACATATAGCAAATGGATAGGGACTCACCTACAGGAGGTGCCTTGACGCTGGGCAGGTGAGCTTAAACCAATATAGCTATATTGTGAACTAAACCTCCTTTTTATTTATGTGCAGACACATAGTGTTATTTAATGTATGTTTGGAGCGCCGGACCTCTTTTGTTCCTTGTATTTATATATATACATTTATACACAGTGGCCTGGATCTAGATCTGAGTGCACGCCAGCTGGCGTATGATTTGCTACTGCACATGCTCAGAGCAGCAGAGCACACAGGCACGTCCCACTCAGAACATAGTGCAGCCCTGAGGGGCGTATGGAGGGAGGGGCGTGGCCAAGGCAAGTGCATCCCATCCTGGTCATTTCGCAGACCTAACAAAGGTGACTTTACATTGTAAGCCTTGCACCTACTGCAGGTCATGTCTAAATCAGGGGGACCCGCGAGGATTAAGTACCCCTGAGCTTGATTGTTATTCAGGAAAATATATTTAATAGGATTTTAATCGCTGCTAGTGTTTTTTTCTATAAAGGAATTTTTCTTTGACTTTACAGCATAAACACTATACCTGCAGCTTCCATCCTACTGATATGTTATTAATCCATCCAAACACATTCTTTTGCCCTGCTCTCGCAGAGCGTGTCTGGAGACGTAGCAGCAGAGTTGCTGCTTTGTACCTGTCTGCCACATACCGTTATTTACTTCCCATCCAGATGTCCCGTTTACTTGCACATGTAGATTGCATGTACCAAACCCTCCAATACAGCACACAAGTACATCACGCAGAATGCATGACCATTGCCATCCTGTAATAAGTTAGTTCCAGCAAATGAGTCTCCGCTGCAAACGGCTGCTTTTAGAAATAGAGACAGTTGAAAGTCACTTTTCCACACTTACCCATTGATTTTCGCAAGACCCCCCCCCCCGAAAACAGCTCCGGAGAGGTGAGTAACCTCTCTGGGGACTTTTAGTGTTAGGCGGGGGTTAGGCTCTTAGGAAGGGGAGGGTTAGGGTCAGGCTGCAGGGAGGGGGGGTCTTAGGGTTAGGCTATAGAGAAAGGAGTATTACGGTCAGGCTATGGAGAAGGGAGGGTTAGGGTCAGAGTGCGGGGAAAGGAGAGTTAGGGTCAGGGTCATGGAAGGGGAGGGTTAGCATTATGGAAACAGTTCAGGTCATTTTTAGACTTCCCGCGTTTGGTGCTCCAGGGATCGATTGCTATGCCTCATCGAGGCATAAGTAATCGATATCCCAGCCAGTTTGGAATTGGCTGAGAGAGAAGGGCTCTATCGAAAGAGAGACGTTTGCAGCGGGGACCCACATCCCTTTACCTTCACCCTTGAGGTTGTCATGGGCAACATCTTCACATTTCCTTTCCCGCAGCAAAGTAAATCTAGCCCTTGGATTTTGTAGCTAATAAAAGAACAGGTGATTTATATACTATTTTCAGACTGTATCTTTTTACACATACGTCTACATTGCTATGACAATAAAGAAAGCAGTACCATTCTGTAGATATTCTGGGATAAAGTGTTGGATTCTGGGTAAGATTTTGGATTCTTGCTTTGGAGTTTTGCTAATTTTGCGTTGAACTGGAAAGAGAAGAGAAGAGAAGAAGCACTGGCATAAATATTTACATATCCCTAAATGAGACTCAGATCAGTATTTTGTGTCCTATGAATAGTCTGGTATGCCATGAATACAGGGATTTCCTGGAAGATAAGGTACCCCTAGGAATTTGCTTTGTACTGTGTACCAGCCACACATAAAGGGCTGGATACAGACATGTTTGAAATTTGTTACTCCTTGGCTAAACCATGTTGATTGCAGGGGAGTCATATTTCATATGTTGCTATCAGTATTAGAGTTGAGAGGTGATGTTTCCTATCCCAAGTCTTAATAACAGTGTGATAGTAACATGTGATAGTAATATGTGTGCAGTAAGCAATTCAAAGATATATCTCTGCATGCAAAGAATACAATTAACTTGACTCCCCCTGCAATCAACATAGTTTAGCCCATGAGTAATTAATTTCAAGCACTTAAGTCTGGATCCAGCCCAAAATGACTAACATTAAGTGTCACGTGTTAAATTATATCTTATACTTTGTGAACCAGCCATCCAGCTACTTCTTGTTTAAACTCAGAAAAATTGTGCATTAAAGAGCAAATATTGCTAGAGACAGTGTAAAAAACCAGTAGGAATTCATACAGTAAAATGGATTATTTAGCTTAGCGTTAAGGCAGAGTCTTATTAAGCTCATATAAAATACACTGTTCTCCCCACAGGGTTTTAGCTGAGCATCCGTCTGTTTTTAACAGCTGCACCTGTAATATAAAAGTAATCCCGGACATTGTATAATCCAGGGTTACTGTTTTTTGTATTACAAATGCAGCCATGGAATATACACAATGCCTGCGATCCAGGCACTGTGTATGTGTCATTATGGCAGCAGCAGATTACGTGACGCTGGTGTGACCTAAGGTCACATTAGCGTAATTCACAGAGCACAGAAAAACACGCCACGGAGGATGGAGGGAAAAGAAGAGACGTCAGAAGACAGCAGGTGAGAGAAGATTAAAGATTAATAAAAATCAAGAGGGGTTGGATAGGACAGATACAAGGAGAGAGAGAGGGGTTGGATAGGACAGATATAACAGACCCTCCAACAAGACCCATTCCATTAGGTACAAAATACTCTGCTCCTCAGTGTCCAACTGTCAGTTACTATGGTATGAATGCCCGGAGGCAAAACCGGTAAACACAGTTCAGCACAGGGGTGATGTATCCAATGGATAAATAAGAGGTATAGTTACCACAGTGAAGATTTGGAAATCGATACTTGCTGGTCTGTTGTATGCTGCAGCGGTATATGTCAGCACCGATTCTGTGGAGATGTGGGCCGTCAGTGGCATCCTCGCCGCGTGTACAGTCCGGCTGTTACTCCAAATAATTCAGGTCTCACAAGAGGAGGTGCTGGTGTCCGCAATCAGACCGATCAGGTGGACAAGTTTGGACAAGTGGAGGTGGAGCCTCTGCAACGCGTTTTGTCGCTAGGATTGTGACTTTATCAAGCAGTAGTAGGTAGGTTTTGAGGGCTGTCTTTATACCCTAACTTCAGCTGAACTGTGATTGGTATTAGTTACAATATCCTATGAGGTATAAACGTAATAATAACAATGATAATAAAAAAGAATGTCATCAAATTCATCATACACCACTGGGCCCCAAACCAATTAGAAATATTAATGTTCTGCTCCACTAACGAAAATTTCTCCTTTTTGTACAAGCAAGTGATACATTAGCACAAATTGCTTTTATTGCTTTTACAGTTTTGGTATTATCTTTTTTATTATCGTAGTTATTATTACCTTTATACCTCATAGGATATTATAACTAATACCAATCAAAGTTCAGCTGGAGTTACGGTATAAAAGACAGCCCTGAAAACCTACCTACTACTGCTTGATAAAGTTGCAATCCTAGCAACGAAACGCGTTGCAGAGACTCCACCTCCACTAGTCCAAACTCGTCCACCTGATCGGTCTGATTGCGGACACCAGCACCTCCTCTTGTGAGACCTAAATTATTTGAAGTAACAGCCGGACCGTACACGCAGCAGGGACGCCCGCCGACGGCCCACATCTCCACAGAATCGGTGCTGACATATACCACTGCCGCATACCACAGACCAGCAAGTATCGATTTCCAAATCTTCACTGTGGAAACTATACCTCTTATTTATCCACTAGATACATCACCCCTGTGCTGAACTGTGTTTACCGGTTTTGCCTCCGGGCATTCGCCGTTCGGTTCTCCACCATCCATAGGAAGCTTTCCCTGCAGGTCGGCTACACACACTACCATCCGAGACAGTGTCTCTTTTCAAATACTTCAAACGATCACTTGCAAATACACGATGCCTACTACATTGCAACTTTGTATATATTAAGCTACTACAGCTATAAGCTTCAAATTGTTACAAGCTCCTTCCATCTGATTGACAACAACGAGCTTGTTAAAATACACTGAGACACTCGGCATTTCCAACTATTAATTGTGGTCAAGGTTTATTTATTTGATTGCTACAAACCAGCGTGCTTCATTATTGGTATTACTTGCTTGTACGCATTAATATAACATAGACTATTTGGGTTTTAGTTCATTTTACTCTTGTATTTTGTCTAGAAATGTTTCACTATAATTGTTTTGCATATGCATTTTGCATTTCTTCCGTACAACTTTTCTTCAATGCCTAAATTGGCCTAAAAAGGTTTATTATTTAGCCAATTTACATTATGATGGCTAAAGAAATCAATGGGAGGAATTACAGTTGGTTATTTTTTATATGTTTTTATTTGGATTGTATTATATAAAGGGTGATATCTAAATAATTCATTTGTTCAGGTTGGCATAATTAGGA
>WWET01000781.1:431904-449764 GCA_011038615.1 Limnodynastes dumerilii | reverse complement strand
GGGGAGCGTAGTGAGAGGGGAGGGTTAGGGCAAGAATTAGGGAATGGAGTGGGGGACTATTTTTTTTACAACTTTTCGCAACACGGAGCTTTTGGCGCTCCATGGATCGATTGCTATGCCTCATCGAGGCATAGCAATCGAAATCCCAGCCAGTTCGCAACTGGCTGGGGAGAAAATGACAGATTCAAAAATCGTCCGTTCGTACCAGAGCCCTACACCCAGTAGCAAAATATAGCATGTCATAGATGTAACATACAGAGCACAGCTGGAGTGAACATTTTCAGCCATGTAGAAAAGAGTGAGTTATACAGAATTATACAGAGTTATACAGAGTGAGTTAGGCCTGATTCAGACTTAAGAAGGAGCTTGAAATTAAGAGCCTGATTCACACTTAAGAATTTTTGTGTTTTTAGGTGCGTATTTTTAAGAAGGGATATACTGCGCTTGCATAGTAACTTTTATACACTGTTTACGTTGGACTTGGGAACGCAAATGCCATGATTCAACAGTACGTACCTAAAGTCTCTATGTTCGCAGTTACTTACGCCGAAAGGGGTGTGCCATGAATAATTAACACAGCAGATACAAAGATTGGATGGAGGGAGGCATTTAAATGATCAAAAAGAGGCGCGGTTATGCAGACACGTTCAGAATTAGACATCCTACGCACACAAATGCGAACTTATTGTTAAGGAAGCCCTATGGCACTTGTAAGTCTCTTAAGAACCTAAAAAACGAGGGAGTTGCCTTGCTATAAGTTTTGTTTATTATGAACCTAACGCGTTCTTAAGTGTGAATCAGGTCCTAAGAGAGGAAAGTTACTCCTGGGCAAAACCATGTTGTTTTTAGATGGTGTTAAGTTACTTGTATTCTTTGCATGCAGGGAAATATCTTTGAATTGCTTACTGCACACAGATACTGACCAGCTTTACTATCACACTGTTATTTAGACTTGGGATAGGATACATCACCTCTCAACTCTAATACTGTTTGCAACAGATGAAATATGGCTCCCTTGCAATCAACATAGTTTAGCCCAGGTGTGACTTTAAGTTCTTATTTTAAGAAGATTCTCAAGTGTGAATCAGGTCCTTAATTTGCAGATCAGGTCCTGCATCATTTCCAAAGATGTCAAAAGCACCAGACGGTAACATGTAATTTTCTAACGGAATACATTGGACATTTTTACAATATTTTCTATGAAAAAGTAACACAGAGAAGTTGATTTAAATTTAGAAGTAACTGCATAAAAATAAGGCAATCTGCACCTGGAGAACTGATGTGGTTGCTGGCCCTATTTCGAACATGACAGAGCTGGTAGCAAAATGGCGGCTGTATCACTGCCAAAATGCTTAGCAATGAGATGATTACTGTTGGGAACTAGTACCTTTTTCGACCCATTTCCCAGTAGCAAAACTGCGGCAGACAGACTGTGGCGGCCAGAGATAAGGGTTGGGGCTCAAGCTTAGGTGGCTATGTTGAGGCTGAGGTTTGGTCTAGGGCTTAAAAAGGGAGGGTTAGGGCTTAATGGGAAGGTTAGGGTGAGGCTGTGGTAAAAGGAGGGAGGGTTAGGGCTGAGGAAGTGGAAGGTTATGGTTAGGGCTGTAGGGGAAGGTTAAGGTTGGGCCTCAGGAAACAGAGGGTTAGGGACAGGGGAGTGTAAAGGTTAGGGCTAGGAAGAATGGCTTACCTTTCGAAGTACAAATCTTTGTGGCTCTGGGAGCCACAGCTATGACGAGAACAAGAACAGTCCCCATTCAACTGCCGTACAATGGTCTTTCATAAGAGACCATCATACAAATAAAAAACACACACCTCCTGGATAAACCATATTGAAATGTGAGGGGTCCAACCAAATATATTGTATGTAGGGATAATATTGGTTAGTTTAGTTTAAACAAAGCCCATATCTGTGTGGAGTTTGTATGTTTTCCCTGTGTCTGAGTAGGTTTCCACCGGGTGCTCTGACTTCCTCCCACATGCCAAAAAAAAAAAAAAAAAAAACCATACTGGTAGGTTAATTGGCTGCTTACTCAATATAATTAACCCTAGTCAGTGTGTGTGTGTCTGTATGTATGTGTGTGTGTCTGTGTGTGTGTGTCTGTGTGTGTGTGTTAGGGACCTTACTATGTAGCGCCAATAGGTTTAGGGACTAATGTAAATGCCTAATGCACTCTGTAAAAGCGCTGCAGCAATTTGAGGCTCTGTATAAATAAGCGTTAATAATAATAATAATAATAAATACAGGAAAGTCCCCAGAAGATTCAGGTCTTTTGTTGATATCTGTTCATTCAAGTGCAGTTGAATATGTTATTTATGGGATGTAGTTGCCTCCATCCCAGTTATGGCACTAATACATCCGACAGCTTAAATTATGCTGTATCAGGGCAATGGGTACAATGTTGAATGCCTTTATTTCAACAAGGTATTCATTCTGCTTAGGGTTAGACTGCAAGACAGGGATGGTTAGGGTCAGAATGTGGAGAGGGGAGGATAAGGTAAGGCTTTGAAATGGGGATGGTTAAAGGAGTTTTTGGCTGTGGGTCGAGTTGGGTTAAGGAAGGGCTAAGGTTAGGCTGCAGAGAGGAGAGGGTTAAGGTTAGGAGCAAAAAATTTGACCTGTCCTCAGGTAAATGGGAGCAACGCTGTCTCTCCGAAAACTGAGAGCAATTGCCTATTTATCAACTGCTAAAATCATTGAAGCGGCGAACTACAGACATTATTTACAGGTATGGATGTAATAATGTGGATAAGAAACATGTATATTATCCTTCTGAATAGCGCTGTGTGAAAAAGACTGGTGAATCTACATCTACTGAAAAAATCTACTAAAAATTAGAGCGACGTGTGCATTTAACTATAAACCTATATCATATAGGTGACCAAAAGTCCGCAAACCACTCATGCAGTAACCATGTAAAATAGAAAAAAGAAATGGTATTAGTAACAAGAATGTATTAAACATATGAAATAAATAAATAAATGATAAAATGATAAGGAGGTCACAGCCTCCTGCAAAACTGAAAAGAGAAACATAGAAAGTGACGGCAGATAAGAGCCACATGGCCCATCCAGTCTGCCCATTTGTTTATTCAAAACTATACTGACCCCAGACCCTATTTACCCTCATCTTAGTTTACAATTTAGGATATCCTTATATTTATCCCAAGCATGTTTACACTGTTCTACTGTATTGGCCTCAACCACCTCAGATGGGAGAATATTCCACTTATCTATCACCCTTTCAGTGAAGTCATTTATCCGCACATTTTCTCTGAATCTACCACCCTCCAGTTTATATTCATGCCCTCGTGTTCTATAGCACAGAGTCCGTACCCGGCGACGGATGGTATGAAAACAGTTAGATCTGCCTGTGGCTGGACCATTTCTTTTTTCTATTTTACATGGTTACTGCATGAGTGGTTTATGGACTTTTGGTCACCTATATGATATAGGTTTATAGTTGAATATACACCTAGCCCTATTTTTTAGTAGATTTTTTCAATAGATTTAGATTCATTAGTCTTTTTCACACAGCGCTATTCAGAAGGATAATATACATGTTTCTTATATAGTTCTTTTTAGAGGGTGTAGGACCCTCTTGTTATCCCTCTGTTTTTGGCTGCCGTAGACCAGCACAGTGAAATCCTAATCCTACTGTGGATGCCAATTTTTCTGAAACCTACACTTTGCTTCTATGTCACAGTGGATCTTCTGCATCTGCTGCTTGTATTCTTCCTCCTTCATTCTCATGTCATTCATTAGCGAATCAATCTTTTTCTTATATTCCTGAAAAATTGTGCATATAATTAAAATATTTCACATACTGTGAGGAATTTTTTTCCATGATGATCTTCTGCTGTTAATTAATTTGCCACTAAGCAATGCATTACTAACAGACAACAATTAAACAGTTTAGACCAATTTAAAATAACATTTCTGTGAGGCACCAAGATGCTAGCATTGTGCAGAGAGAGCTAACTCCACTGTAATAAAAGCACCTATAGTTATCATCAGTATTCACAGCTACAGACCAGGGCCTAGGGGTGCCACTACCAGCAACATGTGCCTGGAGAGATTAGTGACCTATAATCAGACCCAAGCTTTAACTTTTACTATAATCAGAACCAAAACAAAAGATTAGGGGAATCTGTAAGCGCTTTCATTAGCTCAAATATACTTCCAATGGGTTGGAATGTATATTAGTGGGATAGCACCAATTCATGTATGCGCACAATACAAAATAGCATCCACAATCTCATTGAAACCCACAGAAGTTCTGGAAAATTCGTAAAGTCTGGATCTGGGATCTACTCTCATGCAGGACCAGGCTATACACAAAACTAGTGCCATGAGAGCAGGGGGTGTGGCTTCTATGAGGCCCAGAGGAGAGGGGGCCCATGGCAGATGCCCATACTGCACCCATGGAATTCTAAGCTATAAGAGACTGGCAGTTAGCTGCTTGGCACTCACTCTAGACTGGTTATAAATACATTTGGTAGAGTGTGGGAGATAGGAAGGTTCTGCAAGATTACAACCCCTCTCACCCATCCACACTCGGAACCCGTCTCCTTGCTATGAGGCCAGAGTTGGTCTACTTTCCACCAAGACTATAACTGGTTGGGAATATTGAGGTTCCTGCATCCCACTTTGATCAGCATCCACCTTGTGACCAACTACAGCTGCAACAATTGGACGGCATCATGGAGGTAGTGTGGAAGTAGCTACTGTGACTGGATACTGCAGTGAGCAGTGGACACTGGAAGTACAGACACCAGAGACACAGGAAGGAACCAGTTACAATGGAATACAGGAACCAGGGACCGAAGAACTGGGACTGAGGACTGGAGACAGGACCTGAATCCAAGGAGCCAGAACACACAAGAGGGTTCGAGGATGCAATTCAGCAGGCAAGGATACCCTCCACATGCTGGCGCATATAATACTAGAAGGCACAGCATGCCCATGTGTTTCAGGGTTAATAGCATGCTGCAGCATACAAATTGTGCCCCAAATCCATATTATGGATCATGGATTGGAGTGATCTCTGCAATCAAGAATGAAGACTGCAGAACTGTGAGTATGACTTTTTTTATAATTATTTATAATACTAGCACCACCAAAGCTGAATTTTGTTTTTATGAATATCGAGCCACATTAAACTTATACATACTATCGGGGAACACTTTCTATGTATCGGGACACACTTTATCTATTTCTATGTATTGTGGCACACTATATGTATTACTATGTATCGGTGCACACTATGACCTGATTCAGACTTAAAAAGGAGCTTGAAATTAAGAGAGGAAGGTTACTCCTGGACTAAACCATGTTGATCGCAGGGGAGTCATATATCATCTGTTGCAAACAATATTTGAGTTGAGAGGTGATGTTTCCTATCCCAAGTCTAAATAACAGTGTGATAGTAAAGCTGGTCAGTATCTGGTGCAGTAAGCAATTCACAGATATATCCCTGCATGCAGTTAATAAAATTTACTTGACTCCCCCTGAAAACAACATAGTTTTGCCCAGGTGCAACTTTTGTCTCTTAATTTTAAGCTCCTTCTAAAGTCTGAATCAAGCCCTATATGTATTTCTATGTATCGGGGCACACTTTATCTATTTCTATGTATTGGTGCCCAATATACAGAATGTTTTATTATGTATCGGAGCACAATATACGTATTACTATGTATTGGGGCACACTTGTATTACTATGTGTCTGGGCACAATATATATACTATGGGGTTTTTTGTACACACAATTTAGACTCAAAGCACTTGGTTATAGCCATACACAGGATAAACGTCTACTTCAGCTTATATACTAAGTTTTAATACGTATCGGGGCACAATGGGGTAGATCCACGGCTACAGCCAAGGGGGGAATTACATACTGCTCGTACGAAATTCCCCTTGTTTGAAGGTTGTGCACATGCGCATAACCTTTTTACGGCGCCGTACGTAACTAACATTACATATGCTGGCTCTTACGAAAAGGCGAAGATAGACATGCTAATGAGGTGACGGGGCGGGGAAAGCCATGTTACGATCAGGTAAGGCTGCATACGCGATCATAAAAATTACGGTAGTAATCTGGGCACATACTTGTCCAGTTTTACTACCGAGAGCGGGGAGTAATGACCTCAGACGTCCGTAAGGTGTCCATAGGTCTGGATCCGGCCCAATACATGTATTACTATGTATCAGGGAACACTTGCATTACTATGTGTCGGGCACAATATATATAACTCTTTCTATCAAGGCAGACTATGTTTAATATGCAGCAGTATGTTTTTTTTAAGTGTTAAATAACGTTTTAAATATTTTTAATATTGTTTTTTATTTTTAACACTTTTTTTGTCAAAGTGGGTATCGCTTTACATAAAAACACTCACAGCAGGCACATTTTAATGGCGCTTTTTAAAGGCCATTTTGCTGTGATTTTACAAAGCAACGTTTAGTAAATCCGGCAATTTCTACATTTTTCATTTTCAAAATCACCATGGCGATCCTCCGAACAGCGATTTTGAAAAGGCTGTATTTTGGTTGATTTTAAGGTGATTTTGCTTTAGTAAATTCAGCCATTGCAAAATCGCCAAAAACAAGGCACTTTTAAAAAATCGCACCTTTGTAAATACAGATCCTAGTTTAGGATCCAGTAGCTTTTCTTTTCTTCTCTTTCTATTCTACTACCTGATCCTGTACCCCTCAAGGCAATCAATGCCTATCTTCGGTGCCCTCTTATACTAAATTTCTATCTTTATTCATACATGCACTGATCACTACAATTCTAAAAAACACACAAAACCCTGACACTGATTCTGTTTCACAGCTTCTATGCCCCTGAAAGCTTCTCGAGAGACGTGACAACACTTGGCTAACTCAATTTGTACAATTACACAGTCAAAAGACTGTTTAACCAGATATATTACCAGTGTGTACTGTACAAAGTTGCTCAAAAATCTTTTGAAATGCTCTGTGATCTTTTGATTTGATCCTTTGAAGCTTCTTATATGCCAGATCAAAGAAGATACATTTAGCTTTATTGCATGTCCTGTGTCTATTAGGAGATCTTTGGACAGTACACACTGGTAAGATATCTGGTGGTCTTTTAATTGTGTGATTGGAAAGATTATCTGCTAAAAAGCCCCAGTGTGTACCCTGCTTAATACTGTAACATTAAATGTGAATGTGATTATGAAGTAAAGATTAATGATCCCTAGGTGCAAGAATTAAGCATTCAGAAAACTATACAGCAGTTGTTTCAAATTAAGCTTTACTAACTAGATTTTGTCATGGTTGTCTAAGTTATTCTAATGTGGTTTTTATCCACACATGCTTATGCTTATCACTAAGTCATATAATCTTATATTGTTTTAGCATGAAGTATAGTGGTTAACAATTTGGCTATATTTTCTCTTAAACTAACAATAAATGCCTAATTTAATCCAGTGCACAGCTCTTTCTTCTGTCATTACTCAGAATTCCATGAGCAGCTGCAGGCGTAAAGGCTGAGCTGACCTGTTAGTGTAGCACAGTTTTTCTTTCCGTTGCACCGCACCGATGGCTGTCATTATGAAGTAGGGACAGCCAAAGTTGCTTTTCGACTGTCTCTATTTTGAATGACATTCGTTTTAGAATATTTTTTTCATGAGTATGCTATTTATTTATGGAAGCGCCGCTGCCGGACCACCGGATAGATGAGTAACCCTCTCCAGGAACTTAGGGTTAGGCTGCAGGGGGAAGGGGGTGATTTAGGGTTAGGCTGCAGGAGGAGAGATTTAGGATTAGGCTGCAGGGGGAAGGGGGAGATTTAGGGTTAGGCTGCAGGAGAAGAGACTTAGGATTAGGCTGCGGGGAGGAGATTTACGGTTAGGCTTCGGGGGGGAGACTTAGGGTTATGTTTAGGGAGTGGGTTGGGGATAGAATACTTACTTACCTTTTGGAGCACCGTGTTCGGATCAATTACTATGCTTCATTGAGGCATAAGCGATCAATATCCCAGCAAGTTCGGAACTGACTGGGAGCGAAGGGTCCTAACGAAATATGGCCATTCACAACTGGGACCCACACTCCTTTCTTCCTGCAGCTCCTGTGCGTTGACTGGCCCTTGACTCGCGGTGCTCTTGTGAGCATGTTGCTTCACTCTGGGGTGCCAAGACCTGACAAATCCGTAGAATTCTACAAAGCCTTAGATCTAAAAATCAGTTTGTCTCTGTGGAACTATGGGTGCCAGCATGGCTTTAAGCCCAAGAAGGCTGCCTGGAAATGGTGGCGTCTTGAGAACCACAAGTGCCACCATGCTTTGGCTCCAGGACCCACAGAGGAAGTTAATTTTAAAACCTTTATTTATGTGAGGACTCCCCCAGACATCTCATTTGCTGTGGTTTATAACTCGCCCATCTCCATACAAATTCTGAAGTCTTTAAGGTTTTACTTTACTTTTTACCCCGGTGCACAGAGAATATAACAGACCCTTTGAAAAATGTCACGTGCTGTTACAGCTCTATATATGGACTGTGAGGACTCCCAGGGTTACCTCAGGGTAACAGAAACTAAAACCTTATAACTTCAGGTCAGAGCTGTGGGATCTGCTGCAGTAGCAAACGTATGGTGCTTTCAAACACGTCACACAAAACGCTCCCCTTTAAATAAACTTCATAATCTATGGCCGGATCCAGAACTAAGAAGGACAGACGACTTACGCACGCTGGACGTACGCTAGCTCGCCTGTTCCATTCAAACTGCGAAATAACGTGATCATGCGCGGAAGTCCTGGACATACAGAACTGGTTTCCCTACGTCCAGAACTTCACTGCGTGCTGTGTGCCAGCTCTGTGCGTAGATGCACAACAGGATGGACTTTCTATTTAAATCGTGCAGTAAGGGCGGGGTTTAGTGGATCAGTGGGGGAGTGTTTGGATCCGATCCCTACTAGCCTACTTTAAGATTCATTATCCTGCAGATGGAATAGTTTTTACATTCCTTATGGCTTCCTTGTGACTGCCAGAGATGCTTATCCTTTGTTATAATCTACATCATTTTTTTGCAAATCTTGTGTGTTGTTCTTAATAACAATTGGGGTAGATCCAGAACTCCGTTTACTCACGTAGCGTATTTACGCGTGCGTACTTTCTATACACTCCCCTTGTCACACCCCTTGAATGTACGTATTTTGTCCGAGATCCACTTTTCAAACCCTGCCTTAACTTTTGCCTACGTAACCGATGTCATCCGCTCACGTACATATGTGCAACACGTATTTACGCAGCTAAGCACGCCCATACTGTACACTTTAAATACAAACCCCGCCTACATAGCGTATTTCAGACGTATTTTAGACTCACGTAAAATTGGCACGCCCACACGTAAAGATTTACGCGACACATGTGAATGGCCCATACGTTCACATTTATGCTACGTTACAGAGCGTATTTTCTATGGTGCGCATGCGCAGTACTTACCAAAACGCGATTTGACGTCTCCGCCACGCGTAAATTCGCTCACAAGCGTTGTTCTGGATCTTGCCCAATGGATCTGTTGTTATATATTCAGGTTATAATGCTTGTTATTCTTTTTATATTTATTACATTGTGTTTTCTTCTGGATTATAAAGTCATCCATTGTATTCATACAATTTTGATTCCGTGTCTATTAATAAATCTCCTTTATAAAGGACTGTAAGGCCATTCATTGTGATTCCACGGCTATTATTCATTCTTGTGGCTTGGCTTTTTTTTTTAAATTTAAAATACATTTTATTATAAAAAACCTCAGATCTGCAGCTAATTAACTTACAGCTAGGTAATTTACGCATTCTAAATGGCGCAAGTAATCAGGGCTTGCATTCTGTGCTCACACGTTGGTTACGTATCAGATTGCATTACAAACAATCCAGGATTTCTTGCTGGAAGCCTTGGCAGGGGAGGTATTTACATCATACAGTAAGGGCTTAGTGAAGCACTTATGTACGATCCTTCATTGGGCACCAGCCCTGGGGTGGGTACGTACAAGTTAAGATAGAGTCCAGGGTCTGAAAGTGCCATACATGCGAGGGGAGTGTACTATGCTCACACTTACAGAATTTAGGATTGCACTGTTGTAACTCTGCTTTCGCTGCGGAGGAGTTACGTTCGCATGGCGTACTTAAATATGGATCTGGTCCATTCTGTGGGGCTGATCCAGAGTTAGGAGCAAGGTAAATCTTTTCAAATAAAATCATGTCGAACTGGGAAAATTTTAAAGGCATTCAACCAGAGCCTCAGGGTAACAGGTGAAAGTCTGTATCTGACCAATGATCAAAGTGAGGGGTGCAAATGACCATGATAATTGCTGCTGTCAGTGAGAGGAGCAGACAGCCAGCGATAAGTAGCACACAAGACTAGAAATAGCTAGGCTTTTAAAATGTATGTTCTCAAAACCTATTATGAAGGGATGGAAGCCGACTGATTCAGGCCCGACAGCAAAGAGGCGGGGGATGAAGCTGCCAGTTAGGGTTAGGGCTAGGGCTAAAGAAGGGGAAGGTTAGAGTTAGGCTGCAGGAAACAGAGGGTTAGGGTTAGGAAGGGGTGAAAAATAAGGTTATCTAAAAGAAAAATATACCTTTCGGCAGATGACTCTTTGCGACTTTAGGGGTCGCATCACCACTGCTTTCTACAACAGAGACTGCCAGCAATTGCCGAAATCTGTATTCAGCTTCTGTACGATGGTCTTTTGCAAAAAAAGACCATCATACCGGCAAAATACATCTGGAGGCAGTAAGGGGGGTGGAACTTGAACTTGGACTACCCTCTATCTGGTGCATGCGCAAGGCTGGAAACTTACTCATGATAGCTTACAGTTCTGTGGGTGTGGCAGCCAGGCCCCTCCCCCCTCTCCTCCAAGCCCTATAACAGCCTTAACCCCTGCCCCAACGGCAGTTACTGCACTGCTTGTATGCTAAATTCAGTCAGCGGATTTCATTAGTCACAAGTGGTTTAGTACATTCAAGAAAGGAAATACAGAAAACAGTGACTGGAGCAGTATGTATCTCCAGCTTGAGCTCACAGATGTCATTCATTGTCTATTCTGCAGGTCAAAAATGTCAAACCAATCTGACTTGTTTGTGCTGCTAATTGCTAGTTATTTCCATGGCAGTAAAAGAAACGTTTTCTTACTAAATCTGTTTTCTGAAATAATGCATTAAGTAATCATCTGATTAGTTCTCTAAATGTTCCAAATGTTCCTATTAAACCCTGACATCATCATCTATTTGTTATTAATATTTTCATCCCATTAAAACATTTTGCTTATATTTACTCTGAGACATGTCCCAAAATACATTAGTATTGTCTAAAATATTTGACCACTAACCCCTATCTCTGTAAATGTTTTAATAGAACTATAAAACACTGTGATATTTGTATAAATGTTATTCTTTAGCAATCCAGTTTATTGAAATATTTTTTTTTGTATAATACACATTAAATGGATAAAAGATGTTTATTTTTATGGTTGCAGATAAGCCTGGAAGTGGTTCGGAGCACTTTTATCTGCAGAGGAACAGTAAAAACAAGCACTACAATCTTTTATATGTTTTGGTTTTTCAAAACTTACTATCGACATAGCCGGAAACATCCACTGCCTGATAACTGCAAGAACAATAGTGTGTGTGTGCGTGTGTGTGTTCACGCGCATTCTGTCTGGAGTCATACGTATAAGCCGAGTTTTTCAGCACATTTTTCATGCTGAAAAAGCCCCCCTCGGCTTATACTTGAGTGAGGGAAAAAAAAATACATGAATGCTACATTGAACTTACCTTTGCTGTCCCTCCGGCGGTCTCTGTGGCTGTGTCAGGCTCTCTTCCCCGCAGCGTAAGTAAAATAGATTTTGCTGCACTCAAAATGTAATCTCTTCCCCGCAGCTCTGCCTCCGGCTGTCTCCCACGCGGTGCGCGCTGCACTATGATATAGAGTTGACCTTAGGTCACGCAACGTTTTTGTGCAGCGCGCAACGCGAGGGAGAGAGCCAGAGGCAGAGCTGCGGGGGCGAGAGCCTGACACAGACGCAGGGACCGCCGGAGGGACAGCAGAAGGAAAGGAGGGAAAGGCAGAAGACATCAAAGGTAAGTGAGAAAATAAATAAATGGAGGCTGATGTTGAGGGGCAGATATGGAGGCTGGCATTAAGGGGCAGATATGGAGGCTAACATTAAGGGGCAGATATGAAGGCTAACATTAAGGGGCAGATATGGAGGCAGACATTAAGGGACAGATATGGTGGCTGGCATTAAGGGGCAGATATGGAGGCTGGCTTTGAAATTTTCCAGTAGCTGCTGCATTTCCCACCCTGGGCTTATACTCGAGTCAATAAGTTTTCCCAGTTTTTTGTGGTAAAATTAGGTGCCTCAGCTTATATTCGGGTCGGCTTATACTCTAGTATATACAGTACATAGAAACATAGAAAGTGACAGCAGATAAGAGCCTCATTCAGTCTGTTGAAAACTATACTGACCCTAGACCCTATTTACCCTCAATTTAGTTTGAGATTTAGGATATCCTTATATTTATCCCAAGCATGGTTACACTATTCTACTGTGTTAGTCTCAACCAACTCAGATGGGAGGTTATTCCACTTATCTATCACCCTCTCAGTGAATAATTTTTCTGCACATTTCCTCTAAACCTACCACCCTCCACTCACTCGGTTCCTAAAAAATGCTTCCATACTGCGGAGCATCTCTGGAGGAAGTCCTGTTCTCTGACAGACTTTCTACACTTCAAGTTCTCCCCTCTTTTAGCTCCACTCTCACCAAGCAATCCTTCAAGTCCCTCATCCTCTTCCAATCGTTTGACCCCCACCGCCTCTTTGCCACCTTCAACTCTCTTTTTCCCCTCCCTCTCTTTGCCACCTTCTTCACTTAGAAGATTGACTCCATCGGGAGCTCCATCTCCTCTGCCATAACTTCTCCTCTCCCTCCATCTCCACTTCCTCATCTCCTCCCCAGCCACCCACCTATGTCTACCTTCCTCCCGACCTTGGCTGAAGAAGTCCACTCCTTACTTCTGTCGTTCCCTCCATCAATGTGCCCACTTGATTCCATCCCTTCTAATCTTCTCTGTTCTCTTCCTCTCTCCACTTGCTCTCTTCTTGCCCACCCCACCTTTCAACTTATCCATCTCTTTCCCCTCCCCCTTTAGGCATGCTCTTGTCTCCCCATCCTTAAAAAACCTTATCTCGACCCCACCTCACTCTCCAACTACCAACCCATCTCACTTCTCCCCTTCACCCCCAAGCTGCTTGAACAGCTTGTTTACCACTGTTTTATCAGCTACCTCACTGACAACTCCATCTTGGATTCTCTAGAATCTGGGTTCTGCCTCCACCACTCCACTGAAACTGTCCTTACTAAGGTCACAAACGATCTCCTCTCTGGCAAATCTAAAAACTACATCTCCCTTCTCATCCTCCTAGTAGCTATTGACACTGTTGATCACCCTTCACTCTCTTGGCCTCTCTGGCACTGTCCACTCCTTTTTATACTCATCTAATGGACCGCTGCTTCTCTGTCTCAACCCCTAGCTCCTCCTCGCCTACCCCAACTTTTCAGTTGGTGTTTGGGGCTCAGTTCTTGGTCCCCTTCTCTTCTCGGTCTACACCTCCTCTCTGGGTGACCTCATCCTCTCCTTTGGCTTTCACTACCACCTCTATGCCGATGACACTCAAATCTATCTCTCCTACCATGACCTCTTCCCCTCTCTTCTATCCAAATGGTAATACTGCCTCTCGGCCATCCCCTCATGGATGTCCCAGCGCTTTTTCAAGCTTAACATGGTCAAAACTGAAATCGTACTCCATCATGTATCCTCTCTACCCCTTCTATCTCCATTACTATAGGCGACTCCACCATCTCCTCCTCCACCCAAGGCTGCTGCCTCGGCTTCATCCTCGACCCCTCATTTTCCTGTACATCCACATCCATGCCCTCTAATTGTCCTGCCACTTTCACCTCCACAATAAAGCTCACATCAGACCCTTCTTAACCACAGATGCCACTAAAACACTCATTCAGTCAATTGTTATCTCCCATCTTGACTACTGCAACATCTCAGGCCTCCCTCTGGTCCATCTCGCATGATTTTGCATTTTTTGGCATTAAACTGCAGTTGTCAAATTTTTCACAATTTCACCACTCTACCTAGACCATCAGTAATTTTATTTAACCCTCCTGGTGTGTCTACTCTGTTATATATCTCATGTCATATGCAAACAAGGCATATTTTCCCCTTCATACCACAGGCAATTACAAGTATATAGAAGATATGGAAAAAAAACAACCACCTTTTAAATGGCATACGAAGTTTATTCTAATCACAGTGTACACACTAATTTATTCTCAATCTCACCTGTGTAGTATCTTGCAGTTTTGTCTCTAATGTATTTATATTCTTCTTGAGGTTTAAGTTTTCATCTAAACATAGTACATAGGCAGAAATATTTTAATAACAATCATTTTCAAACAAGATATATGTATCATTCATTGTATCCCCAAAGTCACATTTTTAGATTTTAATGTACATGAATTGCAAAATATTGACTCACATCTACAGTATCTGATGTACCTAAAGATTTGCTGGTTAAGTAATATTACCATAAAACGTTATGCCATTTGTGTCTTGTGATGGCTTTGTTCTTTGTAAGATGTAAAATTGTATTGTGTTTTATTGCAATTAATTTGTTTATAATGATCTAATAATCTATTAAAATGATTGTTTTTTAAATACCTTACCTGTTATGTTGCATTGTAAGGCGATGGTTTCTTGAAGACCTTTAATGACCTCTTGTAATGTTGCACATTCTGCATATTAATAAACAGATTTAAGTCTGAAACTGTAAGCAATAAGCATTTTTATAATGGATTTATTACTTACTATACTTATTATACAAAGATACTTACAGTACATACAGTACTAGCTATGATTTAATTTATTCCCTAATTGTGTTTGTACTAATAAAGAATAGATCTACCCATGCTTAAGTATTTCAGTGGAATGTGGTAATGATAAAATCATTCAACTTTGCTTATAAATAAATGTTTCTTCATTTTTGTAGTTTTATACGTATATACTCATGATTCCAAAAAACTGCATTTAATTTTGCCGATGTATCTGATGCCTGGACTCTACTAGAATTATAAGTGCTTGTTGCCTTCACAACATGTGTGAATTGGACATGTGCCTTGCATGGAATTTTCTCAAAAGGCTCTCTATATTGGTGAGTGGTCATTAGAATTCTCTGTGAATTGAAGAGTGGTCATTAGAATTCTCCCTGTATTGGTGAGTGATCACTAGAATAATCTCTGTATTGATGAGTGGTGACTAGACTTTTTTCAGTATTGGTGAGTGGTGACTAGAATTCTTTCTTCATTAGATGGTGATCATAATGACCAGTTCCAGACTTCAGCAAAAGGGACATTTTTCAATTGTTAGGAATAAAAACGCCTGAATTTTTGCCAAGCATGTGCCATAATCCCAGCATGGATATGGATCAAGACTTCCATACTGGGAGTGTTTCAGATGGGGGGGTGGGGGAATGCAGATATTCATTACACTAGGTGGGAGGGAAGAAGTATTTTAAAGTGCATTGAAGGCATGCTAAGCGCCCTCTGTTGTGTCTAGACTTCCAAGACTTCCCCATTTAGATGCAATGCTATGGTAAGTTTGTGCAAGCGAGGGTAGTGGCCTCCTCTTTCCTGCACTAAAGGCTGGTTCCAGAGCTCAGAGAGCAATGGGCTCAAAAATCTAGATCTGGTCCTGTTACTGTCTATATTGTAAAGAGATCACGATAAATCTTTGTATTATACAGTAGAGACAGGAGATCTGTATCACGGACTGACTTGGAAGGGTATCCACTTTGGGTTCCCAGGGACGTTATAGTGGTTAAGCAAGGTAACAGAAGCTTGAAGGTTTAATGTATGGTCTGCTCATGTGTTAGTGGGCAAAGGGTTGGACAATATAAGACAAGGCTTGACTTGGCTGGACAAGGCAGGCTTGACTGGACTGGTCAGGCAGGCTTCACTGGATTGAATAAGACAGGCTTCACTGGACTGAAAAAGGAAGGCTTGGCTGGACTGGACTTGACCAGGACTGAAAATAGAGCTTGACAAGCTTGACTTGGACTGGATTTGACCAGGACTGGACTGAGCTTGACTAGGATTGGAGTTGAACTTGGCAAGGTTGACTGGACTGAACTTGACCAGGATTAGAGTTGAACTTGGCAAGCTTGACTGGACTGAACTTGACCAGGATTGGAGTTGAACTTGGCAAGCTTGACTGGACTGAACTTGACCAGTATTGGAGTTGAACTTAGCAATGTTGACTGGACTGGACTTGACCAGGATTGGAGTTGAACTTGACTTGACCTGGACTGGAACAGGACTTAGACAGACTTGACTTGACCTGAACCAGAACTGGAACAGGATTTAGACAGACTTGACTTGATCTGGACTGGACCAGAACTGGAACAGGATTTAGACAGGTGGTTTGACTGGACTGGACTTGACCAGGACTGAAATTAGAGCTTGACAAGTCTGACATGGACTGGACTTGACTAGGACTGGGGTTGAACTTGGCAAGCTTGACTGGATTTGACTTGACAAGGATTGGAGTTGAACTTGGCAAGCTTGACTAGACTGAACTTGACCAGGATTGGAGTTGAACTTGGCAAGCATGAGTTAAACTTGGCAAGCATGACTGGACTGGAATTGACTAGGATTGGAGTTGAACTTGGCAAGCTTGACTGAACTGGATTTGACCAGGATTGGAGTTGAACTTGGCAAGCTTGACTGCACTGGACTTTACCAGGATTGGAGTTGAACTTGACTTGACTAGACTAGGACTGGAACAGGACTTAGACAGACTTGACTTGACCTGAACTGGACCAAAACTGGAACAGGATTTAGACAAGCTTGATTGGACAAGGAAGGCTTGACTGGACTGGACTTGACCAGGACTGAAAATAGAGCTTGACAAGTCTGACATGGACTGGAGTTGACTAGGACTGGGGTTGAACTTGGCAAGCTTGACTGGATTTGACTTGACCAGGATTGGAGTTGAACTTGGCAAGCATGAGTTGAACTTGGCAAGCATGACTGGACTGGAATTGACTAGGATTGGAGTTGAACTTGGCAAGCTTGACTGGACTTAACTTGATCAGGATTGGAGTTGAACTTGGCAAGTTTGACTGCACTGTACTTAACCAGGATTGGAGTTGAACTTGACCTGGATCAGGACTGGAACATGATTTAGACAGGCTTGACTTGACCTGGACTAGACCAGGACTGGAACAGGATTCAGACAGACTTGACTTCAGGATAGCTGCAGCGCTACTCAGCAAGAAACCAGGCACCTTGAGTGAACAAGTTGTGATTCTCCTGGCTTGATTCCGGTTGGCTGCCGAAGGTCATGTGCCCAAATCCAATATTGCAACGCTCATGCATCGGAGGACAGCGGTGTTTGGCGCCAACAGAGCAGAGTGAAGCATGCGGTGGACGTCACACAAAAGGCTGCCACTACTGAGATTTGCACCTTCCTGGAGGCAGAGAGCAGACGACAGACGACTCCTCACGTGGTAAGTCCTGCGTTTCATGACAATCTGTAGATGTTCTATTTGAATGTAGCTCTTTGAAATAACACTTGTACAGAATTGGCTTTTCATACCCCACCCACATTAGATATTTGCACAGCTCTCATTAGGTTCTTAATTCTGTTACAGGTGCAATGGTAGAACATCATATGTTACAGTTAGCTAAAACCATTTACTTTTGTGTTGGGCCCACCTAAAATTTATTTACTCACCTGTGAACACTTTAAGAACACA